>VMDO01012974.1:27883-60243 GCA_007922755.1 Pedetes capensis | reverse complement strand
CCAGTTCTTGCAAGGCAGCTTCCACTTCGTCCTTCAACACCATTGGTTCCTCTTCATATGCAACCTCTTGGAATGGTTGGTCATCTACCAATTCTTTCTTGTATAATGACTCTGTGTATTCTTCCCATCTTCTTTTGATGTTTCCTGCATCATTTAATATTTTCCCTGAAGAATCTTTCAGTACTGCCACTCGAGGCTTGAATTTTTTCTTCACTTCCTTAAGCTTGAGAAACACAGAGAGTGTTCTTCCCTTTCGGTTTTCTGCCTCCAGTTCCTTGCACATGTCATTATAATATTTGTTTTTGTCTTCTCTTGCTGCCTTCTGAAATCTCCTGTTTAGTTCCTTAACTTCATCATGTCTTCCTTTTGCTTTTGCTGCTCGACGTTCAAGGGCAAGGTCCAGTGTCTCTCTTGACATGTAATTTGGTCTTTTCTTTTTTTCTTGTCTTTTTAAGAACTTTTTGCTTCCTTCTTGAATGATATCTTTTATGTCATGCCACAACTCTTCTGGTGGAGATGGAGGTGTTAAAATGTCCAATAGGTTGATATTTTTATTACTCGGTTCTTTTCTGTTGTGATTTGGTACCTCTCACACCCTTTCTTTGGATGTAAATGTAACTTTAAAAGACATTTGCCTTATCACTAAGGATTACCAGATCGCTTTTTGTTCTCAGAATTCTTCTAGATCAAGTTGTTAGTTGTTGTTAGGTGCTGTCGAGTTGGTATGCAACTCATAGTGACCCTCATAGGGTTTTCAATGGCTGAGTGCTTCAAGATTGCCTTGGGAGTGGATTGCCAGGCCCTTCTCCCATTTTTGCAGTGCTAGGAATTGAACTCGGGGTCTCAGAGACTGCAGCGCAGCCCTGTACCTACTGAGCTAAATTCTAGCCCTCTAGATCAAGTAATACTTTCTAAATCAATTTTAGCAACTCCTTCCTGAATTACCTCTGAAATCAAAGGTTGTCAATTAAACATAGATATTAAATGAAAGAAATTTTTATTTATTTGTTATTGACAGACCTGGGGGATTGAACCCAGGGCCTTATACATGATTTGCAAGCACTCTACCACTGAACTACACCCTTAGCCCATATTATTACTTTTTATTTGGAGATAGGGTCTTGTTAAGTTATGCAGGCTGCCTCTGGCTTTGAACTTGAGATCTTCCTGCCTCACCCTCCCCAGTCAATAAGATTGTAGGTATGTCCCAGCATGCACGCCCCACTGAAATTTTCAACTTCTTAAGAAAACGATCTGTTTTATTTCTATCAGATTTCATCTTTTGGATGATTCAGCTGTTGTTATCATTGTGACACCTTGAAGTTGAAAGGCACCAGAGAGAGCCCGGGCTTTCGTGTTTAATTTGAACACTGATCATATCCTTCTCAAATTCTTTCATCGCTGAGCTCTGTTCTACCTCTGCTCTCACATCAGCAGTGACAGGTTGTTTCCATGCCTTCATAGGATGGTGCAGTCCACCACCAGGCAGCTGTTTTGATGTAGGTGGTTGGTTGTTGTTAACTTTGCTTTAGGTTCAGTAATCTGTCTTATGTTCTCTTGAGTCATACTAATACAGCCCTTAGGCAGTCCTCTTGCTCTGCTTCTGCCTGCTGGCCATTCAACGCAGGATGCTGTCAGAGAGGTTGTGGTCCATGGGCTAAAATAGTTCCAACTGCTTCTACCCTTCTTTTCATGACCTGATATCAAGATCCCTTGCTAGCTTTTAAACATTTAAATTCATTTCTTTACTGTTCATCTTAGAGAACACTAGCCAGATCTGTCTTTTGAGCTCACTAGTTTTCACTTCCAAAACAATCCTGAAATAATCAGCCATTGAAAACCCTATGAGGTTCACAATGAGTTGAACCTGACTCAACAACACCTAACAATAACAAAGTGTGTCTATATTTATTTCTTAGATATTGTATCACATGATTACTTTCGTTTAAAATTCTCCCTTTTTCCGTGTATAGATTTAGTCTTCATTATTATTACAAAAAAGTGTTATTCTGTGTGAAGTTGTGCCACTTTATTATATGTGATTATTTGTATTGAGAATGTTTCACTATTTTTCCACATACATTAACACATGCACCTGTTCCACCTCTTGAACAAAAAGGAAAGAATAAATTATTAACACTGTCAAAGCATTTACTCAGTGTCAGTCACTGTACTCTTATCTTTTTGCTTACATTTTCTCATTCATCCTCAGATCAGCCCTGTAAAGTAAGTATTTTCATTTCTATTATAAATGGAAAATCAAGCTCAAATAGTTGAATTAAATTGCTTAATTTTACATGACTTATTAAAAAGAATCAGGATGTGAATGAATATCTGCTGTCTTCAAAGCTCAGTTTGATACATATGACTCAAAACCTTTACAGAACAGCAACTCAGAATTGTTTGAATATATTTTATAGAAATGTTTCCAAAAATATGCCCTATGTTGTATTTTGTAATGCTATGCATGTGAAATTTTATGAATTTTATTTTCCTTTTCATGTTTATTGGACAGTTAATTGCTTATTACTTTAATTCTCTAACACTTACAAGAGCTAGGATTTGCATTTTCTAGTGCACTAGCAGTGAATATGAAAGTATTTTACAATGACTAAATTACGAACGCCTGCAGCCATAGCCCTGTGACATCCAATCCTGTCAGATCTCGGAAGCTAAGCAGGGTCAGGCCTGGTTAGTACCTGGATGGGAGACCGCCTGGGAACACCAGATGCTGTAGGCTTGGGAGAAGGACTTGGCAACCCCCTCCCAAAAGTCAATCCGCCATTGAAAACCCTATGAACAGCAGAGAAGCACTGACAATAGTGTTTCCCCTGTTGTACAAAGGGTCGCCATGAGTTGGATACCGACTCGATGGCACCTAACAACAACAACAACAACAACAAAATATGAACACCAACATATAAATAATTTAGTTAAGACTAGATGTGCTGGCATAGGCCTGTAATCCTAGGATGTGAGAGGAATAGGCAAGAGGATCCCCACAAATTGAAGGCCATCCTGGTCTAGATAGTTCTAGGCCAGTCAGGGCTATAGAGTGAAATCCTACCCCCTAAAAAATAAATAAATGAATAATAAAATAATTAATTAATTTAAAAGTGATTTCACTGTATCTTATCTTCAATTAATTATTATGCTATTAAGATACCAATAAGGAAACATCATTTAAAGGAATGACTTTGTGCTCTGCTTTTGATTTTTGTGTCAGCTCAGACCTATTAGTAGCCATGGGTCAAATGATGTCCAGTTTTTCCTCTATGGTCATAGTGGGCACCTGAGAACACTTCCTTCATGCTAACCATGCTCTCCTATCCCTACTTCTACCTGGTTTTTAACTTGGATCAGAAACTTAACCTTATTCATATCTTTGGCATTTAGGGAATATAGGAGCAACTCTTTCTTCCTTCTTCAGTGGATATATTTTACACAAAAACACCTTCTATAATTATTGTTGTTGTTGTTAGGTCCCGTTGAGTCGGTATCTGACTCATAGCGACCCTCTGTACAACGGGAAACACTATTGTCAGTGCTTCTCCGCTGTTCATAGGGTTTTCAATGGCAGACTGATTTTTGGGAGGGGGTTTCCAGGTCCTTCTCCCAAGCCTGCAGCACCTGGTGTTCCCAGCGGTCTCCCATCCAGGTACTAACCAGGCCTGACCATGCTTAGCTTCCAAGATCTGACGGGATCGGATTCCACAGGGCTATGGCTGCAGGTTTCTATAATTATAGATTTGTAGAATTTGCTACTTAAATCATTCTTGACCATTGCATGGTTTCCTCACTCAGCCCTGCCAATGACTAGATAGATGACCATTTTCTGGATGTCTACCTCCAAAATTTTGTGAGTAGCATGTTTAGAGAATGTTGTTGTTGTTAGGAGCTGTGGAGTCGGATCTGACTCATGGTGACCCTATGCACAACAGAATGAAACACCCCCCAACACTGTCATGCCCAGCACTATGTCAGTTCTTTTCTACTATTCATAGGGTTTTCATTGGCTGATTCTTTCAGGATTGTTTCAGGAGTGGGCTGCCAAGTCCTTCTCCAATTTTATGCAGTGTTGGGTATCAAACCCAGACCCTCGGAAAGTACAGAGCAGCACTCTACCAACTGAACTAGTATTTAGGTGTTCTAGCCATGTCAATAATTTTTAGTTAGCCTCAACTACCTACCCCCAGGCCTGCAGCCATAGCACTGTGGCGTGTGATCCCATCAGATCTCAGAAGCTAAGCATGTTCGGGCCTGGGTAGTACTTGGATGGCAGATCGCCTGGGAACACCAGGTGCTGTAGGCTTGGGAGACAGACCCAATAACCCACTCCCAAAAATCAATCAGGTATTGAAAATACTATGAATAACAGAGAAGCACTGACAATAGTGTCTAACCGGTTGTATGAAGGGGCACTGAGTCGGGCAGTGACTTGATGGTACCTATCAATAATCATCACCTATCCCCAGAGGATGCTGTTGTTGTTGTTGTTAGGTGCTGTCGAGTCGGTATCCGACTCATAGCGACCCTCTGTACAACAGGGGAAACACGATTGTCAGTGCTTCTCTGCTGTCCATAGGGTTTTCAACAGCAGATTGATTTTTGGGAGGGGCTTGCCAGGTCCTTCTCCCAAGCCTACAGCTTCTGGTGTTCCCAGGCGGTCTCCCATCCAGGTACTAACCAGGCCCGACCCTGCTTATCTTCCGAGATCTGACAGGATCGGATGCCACAGGGCTACAGCTGCAGGCCCAGAGGATGATAGCCCTGGCTAAAACATTTTGTCTCATTGGTCTTCTCAGCTAATGGCTATTCATGGCCACTATTTCTGAAATATGTTTTACCTGCCCATGCCTTTGTTGATAAGCTGGAAGAATAAAACCATTCCACCAATGTATATTCATTTTTGTACTTTACAGGGTTTGGAGAAAGTGGTTTTCATGTGTAATCCTTGCAAGAGAGAGTTTGCTGATCCCCATAGTTCCTATCTAGCACCTTCTATGTAGAACTTGATATGTTGTTGTTGTTGTTGTTGTTGTTAGGTGCCCTCGAGTTGGTATCCGACTCATAGCAACCCTCACAGGGTTTTTAATGGCTGACTGTTTCGGGATTGCCTTGGGAGTGGATTGCCAGGCCCTTCTCCCATTTTTGTGGTGCTGGGAATTGAACTCGGGTCCTCAGATACTGCAGCACAGCACTCTACTAACTGAGCTAAATCCCAGCCTGAACTTGATATGGTTACTGTGATATTCAAAGTCCATAAATTTCACTATATAGAGAGGAATGAATGAAATCATAACTGTCCTTTGCAAACCACATATTGACGGGGCTCTATAAAGTTTTTTGTTTATTTGTTTGTTTTTGTACTGTAAGGTTGAACCTAGTGCCTCACACATGTTTGCAAGCACCCTACCACTGAGCTGCACCCACAGCACATTTTTTTCCTTTTTATTTTGAAACAGGGTCTCACTAAGTTACAAAGGCTGCCTCTGATCTCAAAGTTGTAATCCTCTTGCCTTAGTCTCTGGAGTTCTTGGGATTACAGATATGAGCCAACACACCTGACCTCTGTATTAGCTTTTTTAATAGATACATAAGGAATTTTGACCATGATTTACTTCTTTATTGATACTAGAAAATTGTGTTTGGCTTCTGAAGATGTTTAAAGGATCAGACTGCTGATAAGTCACCTTGAAACATTGATCTCATTAGTGTGTTCTTTCCACATCTGCCTTATTCACTGTACATAAAGACAGTTATCAATTTCTAGTATATGAGTGATATAAATCAGTTTTGAGCATTAACTAGAAAGGGAAATGTTTCTCTTGCTCTACTAGAACTCTACATGTAATCATTATCTTTTCTGGATATCTATTCCTGAAAGTCATTACAAGAAAACCTCTTTCATAACTGTGAAAATGCTTCTTAAAAGAGGCAAGGCTGATTCTCCTCATTGTGAAAACTAAGTATATTTTTTAATATAAAGCGCTTTACTCTGCTATTGTTTGAGGGAACTTGAATATTATATGTTTCTTTGTGTGTGTGTGCACATGGGTGTGTGTGTGCATGGGTGTGTATAGTGTTGATTGAACATAGTACCCTGAGCATTCTAGACAAGTGCTCTACCAATGAGCTATATCTCCAGTCCCAAACCTTATATATTTCTATTCTAATTTGGTCAATGTTTTATACTATAATTAATAGTGTATTAACATTAGTACCAACATTTGCTTTTCTAAAACATAGGCCACATCTGCCTTGTGATACACACTTTCATGTCTTTCACAGATAGTCAATGCTTAAAAGTGTTTTGCCTCATTTGAAATGGTTTCTTCTGCTATTCACCAGCAATATGCCTCTTTCCTCCTTATTGCTCAGGGAGATAAGTGAAATGTGAAGAGGTCTCTGTGCCTATTTTTTAATCATTTGACCTTAGTGAGAAAAACCTTAAATACAGAAGCCATTAGTGGGAGTGAACGAATACTACATGCTGAGTTGGTAGAAGAGAGTCACCGCCATATCTCCACTGAGTATATGATTTTGTTTCATGAAGCCATATTTCTAGTCCTGACTTTGAAATCTACTAAGAAGAAGTAAACTTTTACTCCATTTTTAATACAATAGAAATTCTATTGCTATCTACCCTGCAGCATTCTAAAGAAGTTTAATGTGACCATGTGTGTAAAGTACTCAGCTCTTAGAAAAGGTCAAGTGATGTCAGGGTCCCTATTGGAAAATCAGTGCCTGAAGAGGTTACCAAGGCTCTCATGAAAGCATCTCTTATCCTCTTCCTCTGTCCTCATCCCCATCTACTAAATGCTCATCAGGACATCAGTCTCTGACTTTGATCTTTAGTTCTTGAGAAATTCAACACTTCCACTTCAACGGCCAATGGAGGAAAGAGGAGACATTATAGTTTATTTTCCTGCCCCAAACTATCTTCCTGTTCCAAGAGCAGTGTCCCATGCCTGTAATCCCAGTGACTCAGGAACAGAGGCATGTGGATTACAAATTCAAGGCCAGAGGCAGCCTGAGTAATTTAGCAAAACTCTTTCTCAAAATAAAATGTAAAAAAATGGGCTGAGGGTGCAGGTCAGTGATAGAGCGATTGCAAAGGTACGTGTGAGGCCCTGGGTTCAGCCCCCCAACCCCCTCCAAACAAAGGATCTACATTTAAATCTACATAGCTGTCCTCCTTGTCGTCGTCGTCGTCATCTTCTTCTTCTTCTTCTTCTTCTTCTTCTTCTTCTTCTTCTTCTTCTTCTTCTTCTTCTTCTTCTTCTTCTTCTCCTTCTTCATCATCATCATCATCATCATCATCATCATCTGCTTTCCATGCATGAAATCACTCTGATCCTTCCTAGAAGGTTCTTGTCCAGTGGCGTAGTTTGCATCCATCAACTACCACTTCTTGCCATAATGTTTCACCACTAACTCAGTCACAAGTCTTACATGTAGCCAGATTTGCTTTCCAGGGTAAGAATTAACCTTTAGCTGGGCACCTTAACACACACCTGCAATCCCAGCAACTCAGGATGCTAAAGCAGGAAGAGGACAAGTTCGAGGTCTGAGGCATCCTGGGCAACTTAGCATGAACCCATCTCAAAATTGAAAAAAAATTAAAAAGGAGGCCAAGAGTGCAGCTCAGTGGTAGAACACTTGCCTAGCTTGTGTGAGGCTGTGAATCCAATCCCCTGGTACTTCCAACACTAAAATAAATAAAAAGAATTCAGTTGTAACAATAACCATTTGTGAAATTTCTGCGTGTGAAATGACAAAAAGGTAAAGCTAGAAAGCAAATATATTTATGAGTGCCCTTTGGGTCACATGTTATGCTAATTATGTAAAGCTTTCAATTATATTTTACCTCAAGTCTTATCTTCCATTTGGTTAGCATTACACATCTTTATTCCATAGTATATGGAGTAGAATGTGGTGAAAGGGGGGATTTAAATCTGCATCTGACCTCAACTGCACCTCTGAGACATTATTCCACAATTTCTGGTTTAATTATTTAAGAAAAATGTATTGAATAGTTACATGCAGGGATTGGTATATAAGATTTTGGAGGATGAAGATAAAGATGAAGAAGGCATGGGCTCTACTCTTTCACATTTCACTTTCCTGAGGACTGTTATAGTTTTCAAATTCTAAGAATTTTCTTCTCCTTTCTTCTTCCCCATTATTGATTTCTAAGTACATTTTTAAAATTGAATATTTCACAAGTAAGGATAATGAATTCTTACGATCATACACTATCAAGGTCAAGATGAGTTTAAATATATTTTTAATCAATCCCAAAATCTTGTTATTGTCCATAATTTTATTGCATAAGGAAAGGATGGAAATTCAGAGAAAAGTCAAATTTTCTAGGATTTACAAAGCATGAATAGAAAAATGAGAATCTATGCCATTCAGTCTGCGAAAGGTGATTATCCAGCTGAGATTTATACAATATATAATTTGTATCTTTTACATCTTATTCTTGGGCTACATTAAAAAAATTCAAGTATTCAATTTACAAAAAAAAAGGTTATGTGTTATTAAGGAAAAAGACAGGAGTGTATAGCAGACCATATAGCAGAATATAGAATATAAATCTCAGCCAGGCTCTTTACTCATTCTAATTTGGAGAAGTTTTAAAACTTTCTTGATTTCAGTTTCTGGATCTGTCCATTAAGCCTAATAATTATGTGCGTGTGTGTGTGTGTGTGTGTGTGTGTGTGTGCGTGTGTGTGTGTATGTATATGCATATATGTGTACACATATGTGTATATCAGAATTTCTGAGTTTTAAAGGAAAATGTAATTTGGTACAAATATTAAATATTTAAATGATAATTAAGTCCCAATAACTGTTGTGGTTGTTGTTAGGTGCTGTCGAGTTGTGTCCGACTCATAGCGACCCTTATAGGGTTTTCAATGGCTGATTGTTTGGGGATTGCCTTGGGAGTAGGTTGCCACATCCTTCTCCCTTTGTGTGTGTGTGTGTGTGTGTGTGTGTGTGTGTGTGTGTGTGTGGTGCTGGGAATCGAACTTGGGACCTCAGAGACTGCAGAGTGGTGCTCTACCAACTGAGCTAAATCCCAGCCCCCCAATAACTAGGGATCTTTTAAAATTAGTTTACTGAAACAGGAACACATTCAAAGCACAATTGAGCAATATTAGAGTACAGTGGCTTTAGCAGAGTGGACACTGGTGACCCTCTAAAGAATTTATAGCTGAGTTATGCTAATTATATTTCTACATGGCTCCTCAAAGTTATTTCCTATATTATTGTCACAATAAAGAACATCCTTTATGTAAAGCATCATTAGAAACTTGTTTATCCTATAGTTTATAAAAATTCTCATGAGAGTTCATTCATTTACTTAATTTTTCAAAACCTACTTGTTTAGTGCCTATTGTGTGGGCCACCTACTGATGGTAGAACGTTTAAAAAGACAGACAAGTTCTGTGTCTTTATAGTAACGTGTGTGTGTGTGTGTGTGTGTGTGTGTGGTACTGGGGGTTGAATCTAGGGCCTCACGCTTGCATGCTTTGCAAGTGCTGTACCACTGAGCTGCACCCCAGCCCTTATTTGAGACAAGGTCTCCCTAAGTTACGCAGACTGCCTCTGGTTTCAAACTTGCGATCCTCCTGCCTCTGCCTCTGGAGCCTCTGGGATTACAGGCTTGCGCCACCATGCCTGGCTCTTTATAGTATCATTTTAATGCTTATGATTTAAGTAGGTCTCAAATGCTTTCATACACCATATTTCATTGAATCATGATAATAACTTATAGAAAGATGTTATAAATATTGAAGCAATTTTAAGAATGAGAACTATAATGACCTGAGAGACTTTGAGTTTCTTACCTAGTCTCATAACTCCTAATCTTGTACCATCATAGCACACAGCCAAACGTTATTGGTGTTCCTCAGGGAGCACAGAGAGGAAACTCTGGGACACAGGTCTGGAAATCTGGCAACTAACTCCTAGTCCTTGAATCCAGCATATAAATGAATTTATATCTGACACAGAAGTTATAACAGAGAATGTAGAATAGGTTTATTAGAGATGTTGTTAGGTCCCATTGAGTTGGTCCAACTAACAGTGACCCTATGTACAACAGATTTAACACTACCAGATGTTGTACCATGCCAGGCAATATTGTCAGTGCTTCTCTGCTATTCATAGGGTTTTCAATGGCTGATTGGTCTGGAAGTAGGCGTCCAGGTCCTTCTTCCAAACCAACAGCACCTAGTATTCCCAGGAGGTTTCCCATCCAAGTACAAACCAGGCCTTACCCTGCCTAGCTTCCAAGATCTGATGAGATGGGACACCAAGGGTATATGGCTGTAGGCTTATTAAAGATAGTACACCATTAAGAAATAATTATAAAGAAGACTGAGGCACATGAAGAATCTTAGGTAGACCTGCAAAGGAACTTAAAGTGGGCTCCCTGAGTAAATCTGCATGAGGATATTTCTATTTCTGAAGGAAAGGTAAAGTCAGAGAGAACAAAGTTAAGCACATTGTAGGGGGAAAAGTATCTTAGACGGAGAAGATGGCAGGACTGACAGAAGGGAGAGGCGTGCACAGGGTTTCTACAGAAAGAAGAGAGGAGCGAAGAGTATGTGGAGAGTAAAGAAAACGAAGGAAAAAGAAAGTGCAGGCAAATTTTTCTCCCAGTTTTATTCAAACTAAGGCATTGACAGTGTGACATCAGCCCTAAGCACCCAGCATTTGGTGCCCAGTGTTGTGCTGTGGTCCTAGGGTCTTCGTTTTGTAAATAGCTCAATGGCTTGGATAGGCTGTAGGACCCATTTGAAAAGGTCCTTCCAATGTCCTCAGAAATGCATGTGGCTTCTTCACTCTGGCAGAAAGGACTGAGTCATTTTCAATCCCCTTTTTCCTCCATATCATCTACTAATGCCTAATGTGCTTATCATTAACAAAAGATAGTTTTTCAATTACCAGTACACAATGCATCTATGTTGTGAATTCCCATGACAAAACTGTCCGGCACATGTTGGTTTCCTTGTTTTTAGCATGCACATCAGAATATGCATTATCCATGACCAAACTGAATGTACTTTTTTATTTTCGATTTCCAATAGCGACTCATGCCTCTTCCATCAGGGCATATAATTGAGAACTGACTTGCAGTTAGAGAAAGCTTATACTGAGCAATTTCCTTAATATAAAAGAGTTTCTTTCACTCTTATAATTTCCTGCTTATTGCTTTAGCTAGAGAATAATAAATGCTTGATTACTTGTTCTTTTATAGCTACAAGTATTGTCTATTTCTAGAAAACAGGGCTATTTGTATATTATATTTTACAAAAGATTAGATCTATCACCTCATTACCTGGGGAGTGTACCTTCCTACATAATGTTTATCCCACAATCTTTCTCCTGTCCTACATAAATTATCTTTCTCTCCTTATTACTTGACATATATTGCCTGAATTACTAGCCCATGAAATGTTCTTTTTCCTATAACTCAGTCTCTGACATTTCCAAATCTTCCTTGTGAGAGATATCAAAAAGGAGTACTTCATTTCTTTACAGAATTAATTAGATATATAGTCTTAATTGCAACCTTTTTGCTAATTAAAATGCAGTAAGAAGGCATGTGGTAGAGGTAATATCTGAATTTACTGATGGAAATATTCATGACTTTAAAATTTTATGCTTTTGAAGTTGTACTATTTTTTCTTTATTCAAATATATACAAATTTATTGAATCTTGTTGCACAAAATAATGAAGGTGGAAAAATAATTTGATTTTTCATTGCTGTTTTGGGTACTCTTCCATAGTGATTTTAATTTGTTATTATAATTCATTAAGAACAGGAAAGATTTCTGATTGTTACTAAATTTGCTTTCATTTTGTTTCACTTGGACAATAGACATTGCCTGCTTAAAGCTCTAGCTCACAATTTCTGCATATTAAGATCTAAGTAAGCTCAAATGCCCAGGAATAACCTTTGAAGATATTTATAGGTATTTTTACATAACAACCTAATCTTCATCCATATACAAAGACCAACTATGTATATTAGAAAATAATTAAGTCAAACTAAAACTTGAATTACACATAAATGTGAGTTAAATTGTGATTGTTTTCTTGGTATTATAAAGTTCAGAAAATATGACTGTCTGACTCAAAGAGATTCATTATAACTGCTCAAATGTAATTGTACTTTGTCTAATATTGACAACTATTTTTATAAGCATTCCTCCAAAATGTGTTTGAGTTGCCATAGATGGATATAAATTCTATAACATGAGAATCCACATTGCTATCTACTCTCCTCAAGCTTTCAAATTTCTAGAATTTTGCTTTTTCTCTCTCTCTCACAAGTAATTTTAAGTAGGTTTTTAATTTTGTTTTCACTTGACATTTGTATGATTACAAGTATTTTTCAAGAGGACCAAATTGAGTGCATAACTTGACTAGAAGGAGGAGGAGGAGAAAGAGGAAGAGAAGAAGAAGCAGAAAAAGAAGAAGGAGAAGGAGAGTAGTAAATGTTGGGGGTCGTGGAGTTGGCACTGATATGCAAAAATGAGTAGCCTCACAACAGGCTGACATTTTCTTAAGGAGAGCTGTTAGTTCTAAATATATTCTTTGATGAATGACTACTTTAATCTAAAAGAGCTTTATCAAGACATCTTAAATATTTATTAGACCATAAGAGTTAGAATCTAAAATGGATAAGCCTGAGTAGGAGGGAAAGACAAGAAAATGGCTGTAAAAGAGAGGGAGAAAAAAATGCACCCAGAGGAGAGTATTTGTAAGGGAATAGGTAAATCAATAGGTGGTAATTTAATATATTAATTCACATTTTTCTCAAGACTGATTTTGTATGAATAGATAATGCAAAAGAAATAATGCTAGTAGTTCATTCATTTATGAGTCCACATAATTTTTCCATGTCCCATTAGGTACCCAGTTTACTACTACATAAAATTCTTGTTTCCAAAGAACTCCCTAATAAAGGGACTTATACACACACTTACATATTCTATATGAAGGGTGATATTGAAAAACTAAACTAATATTCAATAGTAAATTAACCAAAAGGGATGTATTTACTTAGAGAATTTTGAGTGAGATGAAAAGTAACAAATCTTCAAATAATGAAGATAAATGTAATAATGCAGGTAACAGTGAGTTATGTTTAATACTAGATATATGTATTTCTTTTATGATGTGTTTTCTAGAATTCCTTGAAATATGTCTGAAGAAAGTGAAAACATTCCATTTTTGTTTACTACAGGAAAGGAGTTAAAAGGGATAGCTAGTAGCTGGGAGCATTGGGGCAAGCCTATAGTCCCAGTGACTCTGGAGGTGGAGGCAGGAGGATCTCAAGTTCAAGGCCAGAGGCAGCCTGTATAGCTAAGAGAGATGCTGTCTCAAGACAAAAATTTAAAAAGGGACTGGTGGGTGCAAGTCAGTGGTAGAGAGAGTGCTTGCAGAGTATGAAGGAGGCCTAGGATCAAACCTCCAGTACTAGGGGGGAAGAAAAGGATAACTACAAAATTACTTGGGCTGGGATTTAGCTCAGTTGGTAGTACGCCACTCTTCAGTCTCTGAGGTCACCGCAGAAATGGGAGAAGTATGTACTAACCCACTCCCAAGGCAATCCCGAAGCAATCTGCCATTGAAAACCCTATGAGGGTCTCTATGAGTTGGACAGGACTCGATGACACCTAACAACAACAACAACAACAACAACAACAGAAAATTACTTATCAAAACTGTTCCTAACGTCCAGTTTCAACCCTGGCCTATGACGTACTTAACAGTCAAAATCCCTATAGTTCAACAACAATAGCAATAACAACAACAAACCTGGACCAATGACATTTATGGGACTCATGAAAAAATGGAAGAAACAGAGCAAACCATAGCCCCAGTTAGGAAAGACAAGCCCACCAGAGAGTCACAGACTGGATCTGCTCAACTTCAGGAAAGCAACAGGAGCAATAACTGGGAAAGACACTCAAATGCTGGTGGAGGCTGTGTGTGGACTTTCTCCTTGGAAGTCAGAAATCCCTAAAAACAGCCCCCTTAAGGGAGACCCACATGTCTGTGGGCTGTATCAGTAGGGAACACATTGAGTTCTCACTGTGAAGGTTCCAGAGATTTCCCTGTGAGAGTGCCAGAAAAAGCGTCACGAAAATTCCTGTGACTTACACCCAGAGTCTTCTAACAAAGATCTACTCTCCAGGCTAACTCCTTCTTATCACAGCTAGAGAAAGGGATTTAGTTTTTTGTTTTCCAACTTGCCCTGGTTTTTCTGTCTTACCTTAGATGGAAAGGGGGAACAAAAAACAGGGTTTGGGACTTTAAAAATATGATGATGGAAAGCTACAGTGAGGAAAGGGAGTAGGCACAGAAGGACAAGAAGTTATACCACTGTGCAAACACTTGGGAAATGTACAACCCCCATACAGCCTCACTAAAACTCTGAGATTTAGTTGGAAGATTATGGAACCCTCCCTGTCCAAGATTTCCTACCAAGAGCCCAGAGGTCTCTAATATAATAATGAAAGATTACATATAAAAGACCTCTGAAACACAGGATCCTTTGGGGGGTTCTCACAATCAAGAGAGGAGAAAATAAAGAAGATAGAGAGATTTGAAGACCCTAACTAAAGCATCCATTAACTATAACAATACACATTCTTTGGCATCTGAGAGAGGCAGTTCCTGGAATCTGGCAGCAAAACTCTGGTCCTTGTATCTAGCATATAAAAGAAGATAGTATAAAAGAGTGTATAGAATAGGTTTATTAAACATGGTCCAAGGGAGATAGGAGAAAAATTGATGCTTTTGAATTATGGTGCTGGAGATGAATATTGAGTATCCCATGGACTGCCAAAAGAACCAGAAGACCTGTCCTAGAAGAAGTGCAGCCAGAGCATTCCCTGAAAGCAAGGATGGTTAGACTGTGTCTTCCATATTTTGGACAAGTAGTCAGGAGGGACCAATCCCTGGAGAAGGGCATCAAGTTTGGGAGAGTGGCAGGTCAATGAAAAAAAGGAAAACTCTCCACTAGATGGATTGACACAGTGTCTGCAACAATGGAATTAAATATAGATAAGATTGTGTGCCTTGCAGAGAATTGGGGAGTGTTTCATTCTCCTGTACATAGGGTCTCCATGAGTCCGATCTGACTCAATGATGATACCTAACAACAACAACAACAACAACTTTAAGGAATTACAGAGGAAACTAAGGCACTTGGAGAGGCTTAGGTAAGCCTGGAAAGGCGATTGGAAAACCCTTTATTTCTTGGGTGACTAGGCATAAAGAAGTTTCTATTTCCCAGGGGAATGTAAAGAAGCCAGGGAAGAGGAGAATTAAGCAGGCTTCTAGAGAGAAAGGGAGAAGGACCTGGCAAGCCACTCTCAAAAATCAATCCACCATTGAAAATCCTAGGAATTGCAGAGAAGTATTAACAATAGTGTTTCACCTATTGTACATAGGGTCGCTAAGTGTCAGATACTGACTCAACAGCACCTAACAACAACTAGAGTGAAAAGACACCTTAGAAAGATGGAAGACCTGAGAGAAGGGAGAGAGATACATATCATTGCTAGAGAAAGAAGAGAAAAGGACAAGAAGCAGAGAGGAAAGAAGGAAAAAAAAAGATAGTAGGTACATCTTCCCGCTACTCTTAGTTAAACTAGGGGACACCCAATGTTATATCAGCCCTGGGTGCCCAGCTCTGGGAACATAGTGTGAGTTGGACCTAGGGCCTTTATTTTGTAAATGGCTCCAGGGCTTGGGAAGGATGTGGAATCTACTTGAAAATGTCCTTCTAATATCCTCAGACGCACACACAACTTCTTCATCATGGTGGAAAGGCAGGAGCCAATTGGAATCCCCTTTTCTTCATATCACCTGCTAATGCCTAAGCTAAACTGCTTATCAAAAACAAACTTTACACACAGTCTAGCTGAACACCTAGCCTAATTAACATGCATCCCCACACCGAAGTCCTGTTTGAGTCAGTTCTTAGGTTTTGAGGCATAGTGCTTAACTTTGGATGAAAAAAAATAAGAAGGTATTCAAAAAAAAAAAACAAAAGAATATGCATTGTGAAGGGAAAAGTGATCAGATCATCAGAACCACAGTCAGCCATATAGGGATGATAGGGGACTTTAAGTAATGATGATTAATGTGTTAAAGGCTATAATGAGTAGATGACATGCAAGAGCAGATGGGTAATGTAAAAGAGAGAGACAAAAATTCTAAGACAGAGTCACAAAACAATGCTAGAAATGAAACAAATTGCAAGAGAAATAAACAATGCCTTTCGTGGTCTCATCTACACACAGAACATGATGTGGAAGAAATCAATGAGCCAGATAATAGGCAACTCTGGCTAAGCAAAATGAAATGAAAAAGAAAAAAAAATGAGGACTTAAAAATAAATAACCCAACATCTGTGGGGAAACTTTAAAAGATACAAGTTCAGCATAAATGGAATATTGGAGGGAATATGAAGCAGACAAAATGTTTGAGGAGATAATGGCTGAGATTTGCAAAATTAATGACATACAACAAACCACAATTCTAGGATGTTGTGAAAACAAGTGATAATTATTTTACCTGGTTTTCCTGAGCACCTATTTAAAGAGTCAGTGGAGTTATTTGGGGACTTATTATTTATGCAGATGACACAACTCTGCTTGCTGAAAGTGAAGAGGATTTAAAACATTTACTGATGAAGAACAAAGCTCATAGCCTTCAATATGGGTTGTGACTAAACATCAACAAAACAAAAATCCATACAACTGGGTCAGTATGCAACTTCACAATAAATGGAGAAAAGATTGAGGTTGTCCAAGATTTTGCTTTGCTTGGCTACTATAGTCAACATTCATGGAAGTAGCAGTAAAGAAATCAAAAGACACATTGCTCTAGGAAAAGCTGTGGCAAAAGATCTCTTTAGAGTATTGAAAAATAAAGATGTCACATTGAAGATGAAGGTGCATCTGACTCATGCCATGGTGTTTTCAGTGGCATCATATGTTTGTGAAAGCTGAACATTGAACAAGGATGACAGGAAAAGAATTGATGCTTTTGAATTATGGTGCTGGAGATGATTAATGAATATACCATAGACTGCCGAATAAACCAACAGATCTTTCCTAGAAGAAGTACTACCAGAGTGCTCCTTGGAAGCAGGAATGGCCAGACTGCGTCTTACGTATTTTGGACATGTAGTTAGGAGATACCAATCCCTGAAGAAAGACATCATGTTTGGGAGAGTGGAAGGTCAACAAAAAAAAAGGAAAACCCTCCACCAGATAGACTGACACAGTGTCTGCAACAATGAGCTTAAACAAAAATAAGATCGTGTGCCTGGCACAGAATCGGGAAGTGTTTTGATCTGCTGTACATATGGTCGCTATGAGTCATACTGGACTTGGTGACACCTAACAACAATTGTTTCAAGATGGAAACTACTTAACAAATATTTATAAAGGATATTATTTTTTGCCAGGCCCATAGATGAACTGGAAACAAAGAAGAGCAATGGGCATGTCCTGAATTCAGAGTACGGCTTCTCAGCCTGAAAACATATGAGCAAATAAACAAAATAAAGTGTTCAAACTATTAAACACATTGTATTAGAGATGTATAGGGAATTTGGTTCAAATTTACCTTGAAAATCAAACAGAAGAGTCTCTCACTTCTATGGGTTACTTCCAAAGTTCAGCATGTTCTCCTCCATGAACATGGGATGCAGCACCACCCTGCTGCTTACTTACAGCCTGGGGACAGCTTCTCTTGTCCTGGCCACGCCTCCTAAAGCCAGTGGTTGGCAACCAGGAGGCAACCTCAAACTCCATGAGGTTTGGCAATGTCTGAAGAAACTTTTGACCTCAGTGTCTGGTGGGGTAGAGAGTGCTCCTGGTATGTAGTGACAGAGGCCAGGGGTCTGCCATACATTCTAAAGTGCATATAATGTTCCCTTATGACAAAGTCCCATTGGGTTTAAAATGTCAATGGTACTGTGATGTAGAGATTGTGGATGGGGTGGTGGCCTGTAAACATCCCTTCATCACCTAGAATTTATCATTGATTCTGACAATAAGAATGTAAAGGAACTCTGTTCACCTCCCCAGAGGAGGAAGAAAAGGAAGAATAGATCTGCAGCTGGGCCCAGAGAGAACTTCACCAAACATGACCATTTCCCAGTGGCATCTGCCTCATCCCCACCCCAAGAGCATAGGAACCTAAATTTATTTCCTGCTCAACTTACATTTAAGCCAGACTTCCTGATCCCACCTGTCCCTATGTAATTGATCCTCCATTTAATTCTACTACCTTATACTGTCCCTCTATTCCATGTTTACACACTGATGTTCCAAACCAAATAAAATATCGTAGGAATTCATACATTGCTTTAAAAATTATTTTGGATTGTGTACTTATTTTCTAGCAAGATTCTTCTAATTCTCATTTGAACCATTAATGACTCTTGCATATGCATTCAATTTAATAATCCATTTCTTTACATACTCGACTTTCTTCAAATATAAATTCCCCTTTTACTTTGGGGTAAGCCAAAGTATTGACAAACATTTGAGCCCCAAGGTAGGTAGAAGTTATCTACTGATGAATAATTACTACTGTTTTAGCTGTAATAGCAAAAGTTTCTCTCAGTTTCTATGTTCACTTTCAAAATTTATTAGGTACTTGAATTTTCAAAACTTGACAAGGCACATAGCCAAGGTTCTATGAGGATTTATAAGTCTATATTTCATTAAATATGTTGCTGCACCTTTAATAGAAAAGAGCAGGCTTTTAAATTTTAAAACACAGTAATTTAATAGCCAAATAGGAGAAATGAATGGAAATTCTATAATGTATTAAAAATTTATTTGAACACATAGAGCAATAAGAATAAATTTCTTTCTTACACACTGAAGAATTATGTTTGTTACTTTGAACTTGGGAGATTTAACTGTACAGAAAAAATATATCACTTCTTATAAGCACGTATGTATTTGTACTAAAATTCTTATTACAAAAATTTGTATTTATCCTGAAAGAGTTTGGAAATCTATAAACCTATAATCACCAGAAAATTGCATCATCGTTACTAAACCTGATGTGATTCTTAGGAATGATTGCCCAGAAAAGTTATATTCTATAGCAAATGTTTTCAATGGAAAAAACTATTTTTAAAAAAGTCAATTTGTTTTTCTATAACGTGGAACACTATTTTAAAATAACTTTCTGTCCAATAATAACATCATAATAAATAACCATACTAACAATCAAAATAAAAAATCCTCCCTTGTCTTCACCTTGCTAGATTTTGAAAGTCAGCAGTATTCCAGGAAAATCTTTCCTGTAGGAGTCTTATGGCTGCTGCTGTTGTTCTTTCACCTGAGGTTTTAGTTAAATATTTATCATATAATCATTGAATTAATGTGGCTGTCACGGACAATTCCTCAAGAAGACAAACTCTATGTCTGTTTTAAGTCTAAGGCTTGACATCTGACAGGGATCTGGTATCCCTGTGCATGGAATAGGTCTATTACCAGGTCTGAGAAGGTAAACCGCGGTGCCATGTCATGTGGATCACACTCTTGGCCATGTTGTTGTTGTTGTTGTTGTTGTTGTTGTTGTGTTGTTAGGTGCCTCTACTTCTGTCTGACTCATAGTGACCTTACCTACAACAGTCAAAACATTACTGTCAGTGCTTCTCTGCTATTCATAGAGTTTTCAATGGATGATTGCTCTTTAAAAGTGGGTTGCCAGGTCCTTCCCCCAAGCTTATAGTATCCAGTTTTCTCAGGTAGTCTCCCATCCAAGTATTACCCAGGCCTGACGCTGTTTAGCTTCCGAGATCTGATGGGATCGGATGCCACAGTGCTATGGATGCAGGCTGCTGTTGGCCATGGTGACCCCAAAATGATTTTTGCTTGATATACCTTTCTAGTTACTCCACAATTTAAGACTGACAGATGAGTCATCTTTATCCTTGGTATAACTCTCTTGCTACTAATGAGAAAGTGTTACATGTACATATATAACGATGATGTGTTTGCAGCCAAACCTCCCTTGATTAAAACTAATAAAAAGAGAAGGCGGAGCAGGAGGTAGAATTCTCACCAGCTTTTGTACTGCTTTTCTAAATGCACCTCCCTAGTGTTCAGCAGGCTTTATCTTGCTAAATGTTAGAAGATTATGCTAATTAATAAACAAGTGAAGACAGCAGAAAGGATGAACTGAACATTAATTTATCCCGCTTAAAGCTTTAAATGAAATCTTCTCAGAACATGAGAGGAAAAAATAACTTGGACAGCCTTTTAATAACACACAGATACTAATGAATATTCTTTTATGAATTATTTTTACCCAACCCACATAAGAAGACACATTTGAAATTCAATACTAAAAAAACCCAAAAAGCCAAAAGAAATGTCTACGCCTAGTTCTGCAGAACAAGTACATGTTATGTTTTATTTTATTTCATCTTGTTTTAAGCTCAGTGAACTAAAATTTGTTAGCTCATTGGGTTGTAAAAAATACCTCTGTAGAAAACTATTATTGAAGTGCTTTGTCATTGAAGCATAGCAGCTGACATCCTGCAGGATTACCCTGCCTGTGATTTCATATGCAGGGCCCACTGGAGCCATGTCTATTTGTTCTGTTGACAAGCCACAGACTCTAAACTTTTAAAAGAATTGAGTTATGTTTAGCAACACCTCTGCATTCCCTAAGAGGAAATGAAATATTTAGGGAAGTTCTACAGTTTTAGGAAGCAGCAATGAACTGCCCCTGGACACTGCCAGATTTTCACAGCCAGACGGGCCCAGTTTGTGTGACACACTGTTTATGGACAGCCATGTCTGTAGAAATCTGAGGGATTTGATAAAATCTCTAAAATCTGCCGTGTTTGCTGTGACAGAGAAAGAAGTCCTTTGTCTCCCTTGTAGAAACCTACATGGAAAAAATTTAAATGAATAAATAAATAATAAATGGGACAGAATTACTGTAGCTTTTTGATGATGCAGAGAGCCTGACAGAAAAGCGAGAAGTTGGTTATGGGGATTTGGGCAAGAAACCACAGAGGACCAAATCATTGTCGTTAGGTGCCATCAAGTCAGGGTCCAACTCATAGCAACCTTAGGTACAACAGACAAAACACTATTATCTTGCTTCTCGGCTATTCATAGGGTTTTCAGAGGAACAAATAGAGTGAAGAAAAGTCAGGGAATTGTCCCAATGGAAGAGAACGAGAATGAGATTCATTAGAGTGGGAAAGGGAGAAGGTTGAGTGGAGACCTAATCGTCAAGGAAAAGAAATAGTGCTTATGGACCTATGAGCAGTGGCCTTTTCTGTTAACTGATGGGATGCTGAAGTTTTAGCAAAAAGACTTTAGGTTAAGCATTTAAAAGAAAGTCATGCTGCTGACCAGGAAATAAGGAAACAAAGTTATTAAGTAAAACTGTAGATGAAGTTCCAATAATCCTCTGACACCTGTGGCCTGATCAATCCTATCAATTCCATTCAAAACTATGGATTTGTTTTCAAATTCCTTTCTCATTTTTAACTCTGCTTTATAGACTCCAAGAGAAAAAGCTTTACAAGTGGAGTCAAGCCTGAAAGCCATATGTTTTCTGTTCCCAAACAATTTCCTAAATTGCAACTTTACAAAGCAGAAAAATCCCAATGACTCATGGCACCAAAATCTCTTCATAGGTGATATTCAGAATTTTCAGAATAAAATGTATTATTTTAGTATTAATTTTAAGTTAATTTGACTAAATCAGCATCTATTAATAGAGAGCTAATTTCATATTTAGTTCTATGCTGGGAATTTTGGTCTACAAATTCTATACTAAAAAGATCAGAGCTTAGCAGAGTCTATACAACAATTACAAACAATGTGATGAGTGATAAGTATATGGAGAACTTTTGAAGAGAGAAGAGAGAAATCTCTCCTCTGTTTTTGCTAGAGGAAGATTTTTTTTTAGGGAGAGGATAAGGCAGAAAGTCACATTGAGCAAATATTGGAAGATAATCAGTCTTATACCAATTAGAAAAGAATGAGGTAGAATTCTAAGCCCAGTAAACACTATTTGGGAGAGTGTAGATGCTGAGAATTGGAGGTAATATTTGGACACTACTAAGGCATTAAAGGGCTGGGATTTAGCTCAGTTGGTAGAGCGCTGCACTGCAGTCTCTGAGGTCCCGAGTTCGATTCCCAGCACCGCAAAAATGGGAGAAGGGCCTGGCAATCCACTCCCAAAGCAATCCCGAAACAGTCAGCCATTGAAAACCCTATGAGGGTCGCTATGAGTCGGATACCGACTCCACGGCACCTAACAACAACAACAACAACAAGGCATTAAAAGAATGAGAAATTGAGGAAAGAGTAGAAATGGATAGGAAAGGCATAAGTCAGGCTACTACATAAGAGGTATTGAATGATGCGTTAAAATGATTAGATTTTATTCTGCAATCCAGAAGAATTTTTCTAAAATGTTTGAAGATAAAAATGATAGGCCCAGAAATAATTTCACAAAGATGGCTGAAATGAAATCAGGGAAGATACAAAATGAGGTGGGAAAGGCACATGAAAGTTATTAGAGCCAGCAGTAAGATGATAAGGGTGACTTGCACCAGCTATTCAGCAATAAGTCGGCAACAATGAGGTAGAAATTAGAAAGCCAAGGAAGCATATGTTGGGGCCAGAAACCATCAAGAATAGGAAAAGTGAACAGGAAAGTTTTGCATTTCAAAAAATAATTTACATTAAATCATTTCCAATATATGCATGTGTATACCACACTCAGTATAATCTTGGGAATTAGGCTGAATCAAATAAAGATTGCCTTTTGGTAGATCAGATGCCATTAAATCTTGGAAATGTGGTACAGTTCAGGTTAATTAAATTAAATGTTAGCTGGCACATGTAACCTTGGAAATGGACTGAAGAAAATGAAGAATCATGAGAAAAGCCTTGAATGTGGCTATTCTCTGATAAAGGTCCCAATAGCCATGTGACGTGGAATGGATCTGGGAGGAAGGATGTGGAAGTTTACCAGAGGGTCTATGTGACAGTGTGTTGGAAACACGTCATTACCGCCAAGTCAAGCTAACCTAAATTTATTAAGGATGTCTTCCATGGGATATGTGAGCTGATATGTAATGGACAGCATGAACCTGGCCCAGAGAGGTGGTCACTCGCATAGTCCTTCAGCAACATTCTGGAAAGAACCTGCTGGAATTCAGTATTTCTAATTCTTTATTTTCCTGGAAGAACATCATCATTAATGAGTGATTCCTGATTTCTTTTTTCTTGGAAATTTTGAGACTGGTATTTGTCATTTCTTTTAATATGCTAATTTTCTATCTACCTAACAACAGCAACAATTTATCTACCTCCCTACATACCTCTGTTCTTCCCTACATACCTCTGTTCTTCCCTACCTATCTGTTATGGACTGAATTTCTCCCCTCACTCAAATTCATGTTGAAGCTCCAACCCCCAGTGTCATTGTGCTTTCAGACTTTTAGGAGACAATTAATGATAAAAGAAGAGGATTGCTACAGTGATGAATGGCAGGTCTTATGAGAAAAGGAAGAGAGATCTTTTTCTTCCTCTGTGCTCAAGCACCATGAGAAGACCATTTTAACACACAGAAAAAGCAGCAGTCGAAAGCCAGATGAGGAGACATAAGCAGGGCTCAACCTGCCATTCTCTGTCACAGGGCACTATGATCTCAGACTTCTAGCCTCTAAACTTGTAAATGGTAATAATAATGATAATGATAATACTACTACTACTAATAATAATAATAATTTCTATTGTTTAAGTCACCAAGTCTGTGTTTTCTTGTTATGGCAGCCTTAGCTGTCAAAGACCTTATCTATCTAGCTAATCTACTACATGAAGTAAAAATGATGAAGTATGCAAATATATTTGGTTTTATTGTTTCACAAGGTGAGAAGGGAAGTTTCACATAATTCAGGGCTAAGATCGTGGCTAGGTCCTAAGTGACAAAGCCTTCCCCCACCCTAGGCCGTGTGGTACCCCTGAGGGCATTTCTACTGTGTCTTCCCCCACCAAGTGTTGTTATCCCCGTCACGACAAAAACAGCTAATTTTTTGCATCAACACCAACCTTAAAAGTCACCTCCTCTATGAAGTCCTCCCTTAGGATGAAGACGTTTTTTTTTTTGGTATCTTTCTAAAGAGGAATAATTTTGTGTTTACTATACCCTAAACCTTATATAATATGAGGGATCCCTAAAACCCATGTAATTTCCTGAGATATAGGACGGATAGCAGTGTTTTACACAAGCTCTCAAGCCTCTGGGAATTTTCTGGTGAGGATAGCACTGTCTAATGAGCTTTTCCACATGGGTGCCTGGGGGTGGGATAATAATAGGGGTCACCAGATCCCTCTGGTCACCAAAAAGATCCAAATCTTGATTAGAAACCTCAAATTTCAGCCCCTTCTTCTATTCTCCAAGATGCTGGAGATTAAATCAATGATTGGTCATATCTCCCTGATAAAGCCTCCATGAAAATCTGTCGATTTTGGAGAGTGTCTGGGTTAGTGAATGCATTCATGTGCCAGGAAGTGGCATATCTTAACTCCCTGTGAACAGAACCTCCTGCTCTTAGAACCTTCTAGAACTTGCCCTATGTACTGTACATCTACCTGTTCATTTGTTAGATTTATAATGAACTGGTAAACATAAGTAAAGTATCTCTTGAGTACTGTGAAATGTTCAAACAAATTATTGTACCAGAGAATAAAGATTTATGGGAAACTCTGACTCTGAGCCACATTGGCCAGAACTGTGTGTTCCCTGGGGATCCCATACCGGCAACTGATACTGAAGTGAGGAAAAATCTGAGGACTAATTACTTTTTCTTTCTTTTCTTTTCTTTTTTTTTTTTTTTTTTTTTTTTTTTTTGGTATTGGGGGTTTGAATCCAGAGACGACGCACCCATACGTTTGCAAGCACTACTATTGAGCTGTCCCTCCAGCTCATTTTTATTTTTTTATTTTTGAGACACGGTCTCCCTAAGTTACACAGGCTGCCTCTAGTGTCAAACCTGCGATCCTCCTGCCCCTGCCTCCCATGTAGCTGGGATAACAGGCATGCATCACAGCACCCAGCCTCAGGGACTAATTTAACTCAGTTCTCACTCTACTTGAGGTCGGCAGTGTGGGAACAAAGTTGAATCATAGTATACTTATTTAGTTTTCAGAGTTGGGGAAAATTCATACACATTAGGTATCAGAGCAGTTGTGAATAGAAACAGTTTTCCTTTAGGGGCCACTTTAAAAATTCTGCTTATCACATGCAGAATTTAAGAATCATAAAAATACAGATTCACCAGGTGATGAAAAATAAATAATTCATGAAATTAACAAAAATGACATTCTTATAATCCTCATCCTCATCTTTACTCTTCATCTGACATCTCTACAGTACATTTTTGCCTATGTATGTTTATATGATCTTTTCCATGTTGATGAGTTTGTTATTCAGTTTTTGGCAAGAATCATCAAATTTTGTGTTGTTACTGGTGGTTTAGAAAACTAGGCTAATTTAGGGAAAAAGGTATTAGTTGTCTCATACTGTACTGAGGATGGAAGGCATTAAGGTCCTATATGAGTTGGAAATGTGAAATAGGAATATGTGATGCTTAGGGTTTTTGTTTAGAGACAGAAGGGCAAATATATACACACAGAGAGTACATACTTTTCCAGTGAACTTCCAAAGCTTTTTAAAAACATACCACAACATTTACAAAATTTACAAATTTACAACTATATAAACACTTAGGAATAATCTTTTTTATGTGCCTCTGGATTGGACATTGTCCTTCTCAGTGTTGTTAAGGAGTTTTGAGTTGTAACTCTCTTTGTCTATATTTGCATGCACTTAGGAACTTGTGTGTACCTATGTGTTGTGAGGTGCCGTCAAGTAGGTGTCTGACTCATAGAAACCATATGTACAACTGGTGGAACAGTATTGTCAGTTCTTCTCTGCTATTCAAAGGGTTTTCAATGGCTGAATGTACCTCCATACTGCTAGTATAAAACAAATTCTTTTCCAGAGTCACTTGTGTTCTGGTCAGGTGAATGGCAGCCTGATCAGCTCCTCAGCTCTCTCATCATCTGGTTCTCCTCTCTGCCTTCAGAGAAGTATAAGAATAGGAAACCAAGAAGATAATAAAGTTTACAAAAATGATCTTTTGCTCCAGCCATCTGTGATTTATAAATTGTAAAATGTTAGAAGTAGTTAATCATTATGAGCCTCACTGTTCTTTTCTGAAAAGGGGAGGTAATCACCACTTCTACATGCACACATTTGTCAGAATTAAAGGAGACACCACACACAAATCTCCCTCCTGCCTCACCCTGACCTCATTCTTCCTCTTTCCTTACCAACTATTCGAATCTCAACTACCACTCTACCCATTCCAGGAGATCTTTTTAAATTACTAAAATCTGTTTGTTTTTTGTTTCCCCAGGTTAATTTCATACATTATCTTTCATCTGAACTTCATGTTTAATATGAATTCAATGTTATTCATCATTTCAGGGACCAAATAACATTAACATTTAGAGGAATTTTATGTGAGCACGCATGCACACACACACACACACACACACACACACACACACACACACACTCAAAACACCGAAAAGATTGTTTTTAAAAATGTTTAACCAAATAAAATTGCCTCAGGCAGGTGAATTCAACACAAGAACATTTACAAGTTAACAACAATTAAATAAAAACTCCCTGGTACAATGTGCTATCTCACCACAAGCCCTAAACCAATGAGACCAAGAGACTATGGATTGAAACCCTTAAACTATGAGCTAAAGTAAACCTAAGTTGATTATCTCCAGTATATGTTATAGTAATGAGAAGTTGACTAACACAAAAATTAATCTTAAAAACCACTAAATATTGCATGATAAAAATAGAATTTCGCATAGTTTAATAGCTTTCAAGAAATAAACAAAGACATAAAACTTGAGCAAGGATGGTTCCAATTCTTTTTAAGAGAAATATAATGTGTGAGAATAGAGCAACTAAAATTCAAGTTTTTAAAAGTTTAATTCAGAGGACATATAGGTAGAGAGAGAATACGTGATCAAGGAAAAAATATAGGAATCCTCACTGGGCTGTCTGACACACACTACTTGTGTTATTGAAATGCGGCTCTAAACCCTTCAAGGCTTGGCTTCTATATTTGAAATGGAAATATTAATCAACTCATAAAATTTGAAAGCATATAAGACAGAAATCTGTAAATTTTAGACATTTGTCACATATATGGCAAATTAAAAGAGTGAAAGCTGGTGTTTTTGTTTTGTTTTTGTTTTTCCTTCCCCCTCATGTCATCAGGTTTTTTATTGCATTTGATGTACCAAGTTGTTGTTGTTATTAGGTGATGCGCCAAGAGAGTTGTAAAAACTTCTCATGCTTTTCTTGTGAAGATTTTTACCCATAGTTTTTATTTGGGGAATTGAAGAAAATAATTGGTTGGAAGTGTGGCATTAAGTTTGTCATGTTGAGTCATTTGTTTATTTAATAACTTTCAATCAACACAGTTGATTCTACAGCCTTTGGAAATTAATTAATTTTTATGTGCAAAACAAGTCATTAGTGCTCCTGAGGATTTAATATCTGAAGCTAATAAGACGCTATGCTTTTTTCAATTAGAAATTGACCATAATCCTATGAAACACCAACGGGTCAACCTAATGCAATCCAAGAGGTAAAAGAAGTATTTCCCAAAGCATATCTGGGATCATGAATATAATATACCTTGATTTATCATTATTAAGGCCTTTGATGATGTTTACAATGACATTTCTGTTTTCCAGGTAGAGTCAAAAGGAAAGGACAATTGTGAACTGCTGGGAGAGTACACAAATGGTCTACCCAAACTGTAAGTCTCATGTAGACTCTGAAAAATGTCAAGAGAAGGGAGACAGAAAAATGTAGACGATTGCTGCAATGACAGCTTGGCAAGTTAGGGAATAAGATATTTGGTTGAAATATCAGTGTAGGTGTTACTGTGAATATATTTTATACATTTGTTTAATGTTTAAATATGTAGACTTTCAATTAAGCAGATTAACCTTCCAAGTGAGTGAGATTCATTCAATAGAAAAAGACTGAGATCCCCCTAGAAAGGAAATTCTGTCTCCAGATAGCCTTAGTGTAAAAACTGCAGCATCAGTTCTTCTCTGTTTCTTTTTGCTTCTAGTTCTATTGCTATTGTTAGGTGCCTTTGAGTCAGATTCAACTCATAGCAACCCTATGTAGAAGAGAACCGAAACACTATGCGACACTGTGCCATGCACACAGTCTTTATTATGTTTGAGTCTGTTGTAGAAGCCACTGAGTTTCTTCTCATTTTGAGTCATTCTGAAAACTCTATGGTGGTCACTATGAGTCAGACCTGACTCAAAGGCACCTAGCAACAACAACAACACATTGGCAAAAGGAGATCCCAGGGGTTTTACTCCATTCTTATCATTAAGGTCAACTCTACTTTGAGAAGGTAACTCTTCCCCAGTCATTTCTTGAATCCTTCCATTCTGGAGGGCTCATTTTCCCACACTATATTTGACAATGCTTCTCTGCTAGTTATAGAATTTTCAATGGCTAGTTGTTTTAGGAGTGAGCTGCTGGGTCCTTCTCCCTAGTGTGTCTTAGTCTGGAAGCTGAGGTGAAGCCTGTCCACCCTGAGTGACCCTGCTGGCATCTGAAATACCAGTGACTTTCAGTATAACAGAAACATGCAAGTCCACACAATAAGTCAAGTTGACAACGTGTGGGGCTCTAGTCCTGTAGTTAGATTCAAATTCTGGTATGTTACTTTGGATGATATACAAAATATAACCTCTGAGGAAATGTACTATAACCCCAAATAACTACATGCATGATTTTTCCAATTCTATCCAGGCATAAATATGAAAAATATGTGTGAGAATAGAGTGTGTGATAAGGATGGAAGGCACATGAAGTTGTATTTAATGCTAACTTCACAAGTATATATTTATGGAATTCACAAGTTCTACCATATTCTCTACTTTGTGGAGGCTTGACCAAATGGTGGAATGGTCTTTTGAAGACTCAATTACAGGGATAGCTGGATAGCAGTAACTTGAAGGACTCAGACAATGTTTCCCAGTAGGCTATATGTGCTCTGAGTCAGCATCCAATATGTAGTTTTATTTGAGATAGGATCTCACTATGTAGCCAGAATAGCCTTGAACTTGTGATACTATTGCTGATACTCAGTTTCATAAGAGCTGGGAATTCAGGCATTTGCTTCTTACCTGGGTTAATCATTATTATTTTTATGTAGAGATAAAGTATAGTTTAAGGAAATGTGTACAAATACCAAATTGACAAGGGGTAGATTTGTAATGGTTAATTTTAGATGTGTGTTTGTCTAGTGCATAGCATCTTGATATTTAATCAAACACCATCTAAATGCATGGGTTTCCCCTCCCCGAAGCTGGGACCAGGCTAACTCTTTTTCTCAGACTGGGATCAGGATCCTACACCAGGGGGACTGGCGAGTGCGATAAAGTCAAGGACGGCTTTGGGATGCCTTTAGATAAGGTTTTATTGTACAGCTCCTGTAAAGAAATAAGTGCTACAGCTCTTATAGGCCTCAAGCCTGCCCTTTGGGATAGCAGAAGTGTCATGGCTCTGGCAGCAGTGGTGGTCTGTGTGCCCTCCGGATGCCCTCTATGAAGGCTGGCTTCTTCTCTGCTGCTGGTCTCTGATGATCTCTCTCTTGGTCAGGTGATGGGATGGCCTCTGCTATGGCAGACAGTCTTCCGACTTAATCTGGCAATGATGCGGCCCATCTGTGGTGGAGTGGCAGAACATGCAGAGCAGCCAGCAAGCTCTGCTTATGTAGTCTTTGGGTAACTGCCTCAAGATGGCAGTCAACCAATCAGATGGTGGCACAAGGGGCCGGGTGCAGCCAATTAGGAGTGACTTTCAAATAAAGGGTGAAATTAGATGTCACTTTCTGGCCAGTCAGGGGATGTTCTTTAGTGCCCAATCAGGGGGCAGAGTGAGAGTCGAGAGTAACCGATTAGATAACAGACGGTCTGGGCAGGTAGGTACCATCTTGGCTCACTCAATGGCAAGAGAGACCCGAATATGGGACAAAGGTCACTGGGAACCATCTTGCCTTGGAGGATAGATGTCAGTACTTCAGGTGGGCTAGATAGGCCCCTATTACAGTGGTACTCTCTAGGATCCCAACATAAATGTTGCTGTGAATAGTTTTAGATAAGATTAACATTTATACAAGTAGATTTTCAGTAAAGAAGATTACCTTCTGTCTTAGGCCATTTAAGTGCTATAATAAAACATACACTATGTGACTTATACAACAAATGTTTAGTTTGTACATTTGTTGTTTGTTTGTTGCTGTTTGGTGATGTTGAGTGGGGTCTGACTCAGTGTTCTGATGGCTACAAAATCCAAGATCAAAACATTATTTCTTGGTTAAGAGATAATTGCCTCTTTTTGTTCTTACATGGTGAAAAGGGGAAGTGTTCTCTTTCACACCTGTTTGACAGGCGTACTAATGCCACTCAGGAAAACTCTCCCCTCAGGAAATTTCAAAGTGAGTGAAAGAGAGCAAGATCAAAGATGCAGTGAAAAATCACATGGGAGATGTTGAAAGCACTAATACTGTAGAATACCAACTAAATTAAATATTCTGCCATAGCCAACATAAAAAGGAAATGAGGTAGAATGTTTGTGAAATACTAATACTTAGAGAAATCTTAGCTAGCAATTTGAGGATATAATTGCTTCAACATTGATTTGAAATGGTCTGTCTTTGTTGAGATTCTTGTTGCTTTGATTCTACTGTGTTTGCAAGAATAGAGTAGAATAAAACAGCTTTACCCTTCTATCACTTGATTAAATTATTGCACTGTTTATTAAAATCTTATTTATTTCAAATACTAAAATTGCATAATATCAATCTTATTCTATTCTACTAAGTTTTTTATATTACTATTTTCTGTTTGAAATAACATACAATTCATTGCTATGCTTTTACATACGGATTATTTCAGTATCTCCATTTTTTCTAAAACTTCCTATATTATTCTCATGCTTTCCTTTTCCCCCCACTTTAAGAGGAATGTTGGAATCATTTTCTGTACTCCAGAAAACAATCTTATCTGCTGAGAAATTGATTTAGCTTGTCTGAATTGCTGCCATATTTTTTCTTTTGAGTAGGCCTAATAATTTCCATTTTGGGCTCAATTTTAAATGAAGAACTTCTCAACTTTATTATACTTTTCAGATTTTCATGCAGTAATCAATCCTGTGCTTTAATTTTTTTTAGAAAAAGATTCACCTACTTTTAGAGGAGCTGATAATTGTCATGTGTGGCCTCTTCCTGTTTTACCCTGCAGCTTTTTATATTATTTTGTTTTATTTTTATTTTTCCAATGCTGGGGGGTTGAATCTAAGGGCTTATGCATGCTTTGCAAGTGCTTTGCCACTGAGCTGCACCCCTAGCCAATTTTTTTACTTGTATTTTTGAGACAAGGTCTTGATAAGCTGTGCAGGCTACATCTGGCCTCTAACTGGTGATCCTCTTACCCCAGCCTCCCAAGTCACTGGAATCAAAGATGTGCACCATCATACCCTTCTACCCTATAGCATTCTTTCTGATTCTTTCCATTTGAAAAGTTCTGTTTTATGGCTTGGCAATTTTGTCTTCTGTCTCTATCTTTTGCATTCTGTCATATACATTTGTACCAAAAATGCTAAAATAATTTGCTCTTTTTAATGAAATATAATTTCTTCTTGATGTTTGAGCTGAAAATGGATTCCTTTATTATATAGAACTACAGATGCTTTCTCCTTCACTTCTAATACCATTGTTAAACATATCTTCTAGCTGTAGGAGTTCAAAAGTATGCTTTGTCATTTGTCACTTGACACCTAACATACTCTTCGGGTCAAATTTATCCCAGAGGACACTGACATTTAAAGGAGGAGTCATGCAGGACAAGATAGCTCATGTGTATTACCCTAGCAATTTGTGGTGTTGATGTGGGGAGATTACAAAGTTCAAGATGAGAGGCAGCCTGCACAATTTAGCAAGACCCTATGCCAAAGTAAAAATTTAAAAATGATTAGATGTGTAGCTCAGTGGTACAACACTTGCCCAGCATGCATGAGGCCCTGGGTTCAACTTGCCAACCAGTACAAGAAAGAAAGAAAGAAAGAAAGAAAGAAAGAAAGAAAGAAAGAAAGAAAGGAAGGAAGGAAGGAGGGAAGGAAG
>VMDO01012974.1:0-27783 GCA_007922755.1 Pedetes capensis | reverse complement strand
ATACTTAGATCAGTTCCTTAAATCTAATTAAAACCAGTGTTCCCTTTGATGAGGTTACAGGGCTTAATAAAGCAATACTGGAGAAGCAATGATTACAAATAATCTTACTGTTGTCATTAGGTGTCGTTCAGTTGGGTCTGACTCACAGTGACCCTCTGGACAAACAAAACACTACACTACTGGACACTGCCATTCCCAGTACTATGTCAGTGCTTCTCTACTATTCATTGGGTTTTCAATGGCTGATTATTTCAGGAGTGGGCTGCAGGGTGCTTCTCCCAAGCTATGTTGTTGTTGTCAGGTGCCATTGAGTCATGTCTGACTCATAACGACCATTATAGGGTTTTCAATGGCTGATAGTTTCAGGATTGCCTTGGGAGTGGATTGCCATGTCCTTTTCCCATTTTTGTGGTGCGGAGAATCAAACTCAGGACCTCAGAGACTGCAGGGCAGCACTTTACCAACTGAGCTAAATCCTAGCCCCTCCCAAGCTATAGCACCTGATATTCCCCGGTGATCTCTCATCTAAGCATGAACCAGACCTGACCCTGCCTCACTTCTGAGATCAGATGTGATTAGACACCAGGGCAGTATGACTGTAGATTTTGATGAATAATCTTTTGGGGAGGAAAATGTGGTGAGAGTTGTAGATGGAAAGCTACAGAGAATGTCAGCATTATGAACAGAATAGTGTGCAAAATAAATTGTATGCACTATTGCCTGGTTACAGGAGAATTGAAAACATTTCAATTGTCATTTAGGTATGATATGTTATCCTTAAGTAGTGATGGAAAGACTATAGAAAGAAGTCACTTTGCAAAACACACCTGGGGATAGAAAGTACAAAAATATTTATTTCATCAGTGAATTTAAGGACAGTGCTATTCACAGTCAAAATTGTCTTGCTAGTTTACTCTTTAGGCAATATCCTCTGGGTTCATTCTCATGGGAATTATACATCTGTGGCTCTTCCACTTCACTGATGCAAGGATATTGTTGACATTTTCCCCCAATCCACCATTCTCATTCTCCAGCTTTCCCTTTAAAAGTCAAGCTTTCTTTTAAAGAAAGGAGTTACTGGTACCACAAACCTTAATGGATTCTCAGGGCCACCTGTTCCTCTTCCAATTACTTGCAGTAGCCACTAACACTGTGACAAGGTATTGCTTCTTGAGTCTTTTCTTTTTCTTTTCTTTTTCTTTTGAGATGGAGTCTCACTATGTTGCCCAGGCTGCTCTTGAACTTTTCGCCTCAAGGGATCCCACTACCTCAGCCTCATGAGCAGCTAGGACTACAAGCATGTGCCACCACATGCAGCTAGTTTCTAGAACCTTAAACCTAAGCTTCATTTCAACTGTTATTTTAAAAGTTTAGTGGTAATTGAGTTTCCATCACTATGACAACATATCCAAGAAAATCAATTTAAAGGAGGAAAGATGTGTTTTGGTTCAGTTCCAGAGATTTCAGTTCATGGTCCTTTGGTCCAGTTGCCTTTAGAGCCCCAGTGAGGCAGTACATCATGGCAGAGACATTCAGTGGAGGAAGGTGCTCAGCTCAGGGTAGCAGGAAGCAAAGAGAGCGTGTTTGAAAGAAGAGGCCAGGGACAAGATGTACCCTGCAAGAGTGTGCCTCCAGTGACCTACTTCCTCCAAGGAGGCCCCACCTCCTAAATTTATCACCACCTTCTAATGTCCCATTAGGTTAGGAATCCATCAATGTATTAATCCATTGAGGAGGTCAGAGCCTCCATGATCCAATCACCTCCCAAAGGCCCCATTTCTGAACATTGCAGCACTGAGGACCAGGCCTTCAACACATAATCTTTGGGGGGACACTTATGATTCAAACCATAACAAATTTCTTATCTATGAAATTATCTTTGAGGACCTATAAATTATTTTCATGATAGACATTGTTCTTGGTATAAAGCAAAAAGTTTACAATTACATGTGGAAATAGGATTGTATGCATGTTTTCTAGAATTAAAGAATACAACACAGAAAAATTGTAAAGAAGGGCCATACACAGTAATTCAACTCTTGCTCTGTAATATCTTTCACTCAGAAAATGAAGCACTGTATCTATGGACCTCTAAAAATCTGAAATAGGTGATAGACTGTCACCAGTGTTTGCCAGTTTCTTGATACTATGGACAGCTTGTTCTGTGTTAATTTCTATTTTCTATTTTCCTCTTGGGTCTGGGGTTTAGCTCAGTTGGTAGAGTGCTATGCTACATTCTCAGTGGACCCTGAGTTCGATCCAGCACCTCAAAAAGGGAGAAGGGCATGGCAACACACTCCTGAATCAATCCTGAAACAATCAACCATTGAAACCATATGAGGGTCACGATGAGTCACATGGAGTCCATATCTGACTCATAGTGACCCTACGTACAAGCAAAACATCATTGCTAGTGTTTCTCTGCTATTCATAGGGTTTTCGATGGCTGATGATTGTTTTTTGAGAGTGGGTTGTCGGGTCCTTCTCCTAAGACCACATCACCTGGTGTTCCCAGGTGGTCTCCCATCCAAGTACTAACCAGGCCCAACCCTGTGTGGCTTCTGAGATCTGATAGGATTGGACACCACAGTGCTACAGCTGTAGGCAACAACATATTCCTCTCATTTGAAGAATTACTTTTGTTTATGTGGTTGAGGTTGAAATCTTATATGCAGATTAAGGCATTTTTGTTAAGAGTGGCTTCCCATCAGGTAATCATACTGAGTAACCCACAATTTAAAGTTTGCTTCACATGGATGACTTGCAATCATATTCCCTCTAGTAAAGCATTACTAAGCTAGTGACTTTATCCAAGAAAAGGAAGAAGATTGTGAAATCTGAACTGAACCTATTGAAATAATGCTATTACTTAAAAGTCAACTCTTATTTTCCTACATAATTTAATAACATATCTTTCAATAATTTAATCTGAGATTTGTCTTGCATTATTGTGAACCTAAGTCTAGATGTTCATAAATTTTCTTTTACTCATATTTTTAAGACTAATATAGAAATTTCTCTTATTTATTCTTTTAGTATTATCTCACTATCCTTTATGTTTTAGAGTCTTATTCATATGTTGAGTCAGTTATAAAAATATTTTTCACCTGTCTCTGTTGATATATCTAAGACAAGTCAGTAAATTCTTTTTATATTCTTAATAATTTACCTTCTTTAATGATTTGAGGTTTTTGTTTTTGTTTTTGTTTTTGTTTTTCCAAGTACTGGGGCTTGAACCCAGGGCCTGGACCACTGAGCTGCACCCCCAGCCCATTTTGTAGGTTTTTTTATCTTCTGAGACAGGGTCTCGCTAAGTTATACAGACTGCCTCTGGTCTCCAACTTGAGATCCTCCTGCCTCCGCCTCCCCAGCTGCTGGGATTACAGGCGTGCACCACTGCGGCCTGCTATTACTTGAGTTTTTGTATGATACATATAGTTTACATCATTTTATATACCAGTAAAGGTCAAAACTAAAGTCGACTTCACTGACAGGCTTATAAAAGATATGAAATTGTGAACATGAAATAAACCAATTTATGGGATGTTGTAGATAGAATGAATGAAGTACATCTGAACTGCTCTCCTACACATCAGCTCCCTAGAGTTTCCTTACTTTACTTTTCAAGAAAATACAGTTTTCTACTTTTAGAGAATTCCTCAAAGGTTTTTGAGGACAAAGGAAATTCAATAGAGATCAATAGATACAAGATAGATACTTAAGTAATTGTGCACATACTTTTAGAAAAGAATAGATATATTTCCTAAGCCACATTCTTTGAATTGCCCATAAAGACAGAGAGTTTAGAGTAGAGGTTGTGATAGGAATTGCTTTATTTTCTTAGAGAAACTGGCCATTTGTTCTGACACGTAATATGGCAAATCAATTCCCTAGGTGTTTGTGTTAGAGAAAAGTACACTCAAAATACTTCTGTAGACATAGAAGCTATGAATCACAATGAATTCTAAAACAATAGTAATTTTTTTCCCTTAGCAAGAAAATAGGAGAAATGATTCTACTCATGATATGTCAGTATTTTGGCATAATGACAGTTGAGTAATCATACCACTGAATATACAATATTGAATTATTCATTTATATTTTCCTCAATGTTCTAGATATTTTCCCCCAAATTATGCATAATATGGTCCTTATTTAAAAAATCATATATATGAAAGCATAGACATATTTTAGATGAATGTCATGTATGTGTTAGCCAAATTCTTCAGAGAATTTTAAAAAATTGACACAAAGACATTTGCACATGTATATCTATATATCTTTATGAGCATCTTTATAGTTACATGGTGCCAAGGTTTAGCTCAGTTGTTAAATGCTGCCCTGTGTACTCTTAAGCCCTGGTTTTGATCACCAGCACTGCAAAATGGGAGAAGGCACTGGCAGCCCACTCATGAAACAATCCCCAAAAAATCAACCACCAAAAACCCTATGAAAAGCAGAGAAAGATTGACACAGTGCCTGGCATGTCACTTTCAGGGTGTGTTTTGTTCTGTTGTACATAGGGTGGCTGTGATCAGACTCAATTCTATGGAACCTAACAATAATAATATATACACACACACACACACACACACACACACACACACACACACATATATATATATATATATATATATATATATATATACACACATATATACATACACACATATATACATATATATGCATCTCACTGTGTACATATATGCTTTGATATTCTTTTAATTTGTCTTTTGAAAAATTAAAAATAAAGAGCACAAAACCAAACACTATCTACTGCCACCAAGTCTTTATAAAAAAGAAAAGATAATTTTAGCACACAGTTAGGAATAACAATCTCAGAAAAAGTAAAATAACATCAAATTAAAATTATATTTTGAAATAAAAACCTATACTACTTTTCCTCATTTTGCTGAATGCAGTTATTTAGGATTCACACACTGAGTTCAAGTAACATTTTACTTATAAATTAAGGAGGTGTACAATCAGTAATATACTTGCACAAAGATAGACAAATGGTTGGTGGTTGACACTAACCTGATTTAAAATACTATACTCTATGCAATGCAACAAACCTCTGGGGGGGAAAATATGTACACTTGATGTATTAGTCAGGATCTTCTAGAGGACCAGAACAAATAAGATGTGTATGTCATGATAAGAGGAGACTTATTAGATCAGCTCACACAGTCAGAGGTGGGGTACTCCAAAAAGGCCATCTGCAGGCTGGAGAAACAAGGAAACCAATAGGTGCTCAGACCAGGAAGCTGCAATCCTCAAAAGAGGGAATAATGCTGAAGCTTTAATCCTTACTGACATTATTAAATTACTCACAGTGTCCCTGGAACCAGACCTATTGTTAAGTTACAAATTATATTATAAAATATTATTGTTCAGAAGACTAAGTAAGGATTTTTGTTACTTGAATATTAGCATGTCTAAATGACAATGTTTATGCTAGGAGATTTGGAAGAGAGCTATTTGGCCAACTGATGGGAAGAGGTCCATATTTGTGCCTATTCCCAAGAAAGGGGTTATAGTTGAATGTGAAAATTATCAAACAGTATCATTACTATCTCACGCAAGTAAAATATTGCTAAAGATTTTCCAGAAACTGACAGAAAAATCAAGCTGGATTCAGAAAGGATGTGGAATGAGGGACACCACTGCTGATATCAGATGGATATTAGTTGAAAGCAGAGAATACCACAAAGATGTCTATCTATATTTTATTGACTATGCAAAGGCATTTGACTTTATGGATCACAACAAATTATGGATAATATTGTGAAGGATAGGAATACCAGCATACTTAATTATACTCATGAGGAGTCTGTACATGGACTCAGAGGTAGTCTTTCAAGCAGAGCAATGAAACACTGCCTGGTTTAAGGTCAAGAGAGGTGCCCAAGTCAGGGTTGTATCTTTTCACCATACATCTTCAATCTCTATTGTTGTTGTTGTTAGGTGCCTTTGAGTTGTGTCGTACTCATAGCGACCCTCATAGGGTTATCAATGGCTCATTGTTTTCAGGATTGCATTGGGAGTGGATTGCCACATCCGTCTTCCATTTTTGCAGGGCTTGGAATTGAGCTCAGGACCTTAGAGACTGCAGAGCAGCACTCTAGCAACTGAACTAAATCCCTCAATCTCTATACTGAGCAAATAATCTGAGAAGCTGGACTTTATAAAGAAGAATGTGACATAAGGATTGGAGGAAGAATCATTAACAACCTGTGTTATGCAGATGATACAACTCTGCTTGCTGAAAGTGAAGAGGATTTGAAACATTTACTGATGAAGATCAAAGAACATAGCCTTCAGTATGGATTATGACTAAACATCAACAAAACAAAAATCCTTACAACTGGGTCAGTAAGCAACTTCATGATAAATGGAGAAAAGATTGAGGTTGTCCAAGATTCTGCTTTACTTAGTTCTACAATCAATACCTTCAGAAGCAGCAGTCATGAATTCAAAAGGCACATTTCATTGGGAAAAGCTGTTGCAAAAGATGTCTTTAATGTGTTGAAAGTCAAAATATAACATCGAAGACAAAGATGCACCTGACTCATGCCATGGTATTATCAGTCACATCATATGGTTGTAATAACTGGACATTGAATAAGGGAGACAGGAGAAGAATTGATGCTTTTGCATTCTGGTACTGGAGATGAATATTGAATGTACCATGGGCTGGCACACAACCAACCGATCTGTCCTACAAGAAGTGAAACCAGAGCACTCCTTGGAAGACAGGATGGCTACACTGCATCTGACTTATTTTGGACATGTCAGGAGGGATGAATCCCTGGAGAAGTACATCATGTTTAGGAGAGTGGCAAGTCAATGAAAATCCTCAGCTAGATGGATTGACAGAGTCTACAAAAATGGGCTTAAATGTAAAAAAAAGATGAGAGGACTGGCATAGTGTCAGGAAGTGCTTAGTTCTGTTGTACATAGGGTCCCTATGAGTGGGATCAAACTCCACAGCACCTGACAAAAATAACAATTGATAATCAAGCCCATTGATACAGTTTTAGCCCTAACTGAAAACCATTGGTGTGATCATCTAGCCTCTTCCTAGTGGCACAGACTTGACTGGGTGATACGAGTTGGACATGTCAAGAATTAGGTAAATGCCTTAAATTCCAGGTGGGGACTTTACACTTTCCAGTTGAGGCATGTAAAACCACAACATGGACAGAATACTTTCAACTAGCCCAGTGCTTATACAAGCAACAAATGTAGATATTACTTGACAATTAGTATAGTTCCTTATTATAAGTCAGTGGTCTTTCATCTTTTAAAAATGTATTTCAATTTTCCTCCCTTCATCTTGTTCCTACCTGCAGCTGTACCACTGTGGCATCCGATCCTGTCAGATCTCAGAAGCTAAGCAGGGTCAGACCTGGTTAGTACGTGGATGGGAGACCACCTGGGAACACCAGGTGCTGTAGGCTTGGGAGAAGGACCTGGAAACCCACTCCCAAAATCAATCAGCCATTGAAAACCCTATGGACTCTATGAATAAACAGAACCACTCAGAATAGTGTTTCATCTATTGTACATAGGGTCACTATGAGTCAGACACCGACTCAATGGCACGTAACAACAACAATCTTATTCCTACAAATTTACCTAGACTCTGCACCCTAAAGGTACTGCTTTGTAGTAATTCTTTTGATTGTATATTTTTTCCTTGACATTCTAGAAGTCCCACCAAAATTACTTTCTCACAATACCTATTGAGGTGAACCAATAAGTGATACTTGAAATACATACTCCATTGCCTCATAAAACCCCGCTTTCAACAGTTTGTTGTTTGTTGCTCATTTAAAGTTGTATACTGTAGTGACTTCTTTGATTTTTACTTCACTGTGGTTTTTATTGATGATGATGATGATGGTGTTGTTACCACTGTTGTTATTTCTCATGAGTTACACTTTCCTCTGATTCACAGCTCTCTGGTCTCTCCATGATTGAATGCATGGAACACGTTTCTTCTTTGAATATTACCAAAAGAGGGAACATCTCCAATGTCTCATTCATTCTCTTATTCCTTCTGTCTTGTCAAAAATGTTCTAGAGTATCTCATTGTTGGAAATATAACCCTAATAGTAAAGCCTGTATTTACTGACCTAAAATGAGGTCAGTATTTTCTAGAAGAGGTTACCACATTCCCGGCTGATGCAGTGTCTCCTCTTCCTACTTAAATTGATCCACTTATGACCATAGGTATATTGGAATAACAATAAAACTGAAGCAATAGAATGTCTCCAATAAACCTGTGATCCTAGCAGTTTTGCTAATTTTACCATAGGCAAGCAGATCTTTGTAGGAAGAACATGGCTTTCTCTTTTGTCATTTTTCTCCAACTAATTTATTGGACAAAACTGTCAAATTCTCTTAAGCTGATAGAAAACTAAAAAGAATAACTTGTATAAAATAGGAGGTATAACTTAGAGCAAGCCTGGGTGCTCCAGTTTATCTGTGCTCAATGGACACTACAAGCCAGACATTGGATGATTTATTCTCTATTCTTTTGGCTAAAGATTCTATATAACTAACCGGAACACATGGAGCTGACTTTATTAACTTTAAAACTATTCAATATAAATCCCTGCCTGAGTTATACTTCATTGTACTTTGAAACCTCATGCAAGCTCAGGAAGAAGACCTATTCTTGAGGTTTTATTAGTGCAAGGACTTGCTCATCAGTTTTTGCAGTCTTCCCATTTTGCCAGCTCAAGATCCTAATAGAAAAGGCTACTTATCTGTACAATCCCGCCAAGCAATCGATAGAACTGTGGTTCTTGGATTCCTGGGAGTTCCTGTCCAACAAGCAAACACTTTATGATGGGAGATTTATTTACAGTCTTCTTTAGATGTCAGCAGGTCAGGCAGTCAGTATTTATTTGCTTTGTAGTTGGGCGATCAACACCATGTCTTATTGGTTATGCCTCAGGTATTTTAAAAGATGCTCCCATATTTTTTTCAATGTCTAAATAATAATCACAGGTTTGACTTCTGCTTGAGGATCTACACAGGGATGGTGTGGAGATGATTCACTGCTGTACTGTAGTCCACAGGAGAATTCCATATATCTCTCAAGAGGACTAACTGAAGAGGAAAATAAAGCATCCACACAAGTTTGCATATCTGCAGAAGAACTGTGAAATATTGAGGTTAGAATCTCAGCAGATAGACACATTATTTTCTCTTTTAGAGTAAAGGTTATTCAACTGCACTTGACTCTAAAGTAAAAACAACTAAAAGTATTTTGGTTTTTCATTTTATTGATTTGTTTATTTTAGTATTGACTGATATTTGTGGGCAATAATGCATTTTTTAAAAATAAGTCAGTCCTTACATGGGATACAGAAGGAGAAAGGCTTTCTCCTCATTAAACCCCTGTTTGCAGCAACCTCAAACTTCAGGTATACCTGACTCTGTTAAATTTTTTTTTTGTATTTTTACATTTTGGAAATGTATTTTTGTTTATGAAAAAGAAGATAGTGTGAAGTAGGATGATTAAACTAACATAGTAGACTCTCCAAGTCCTATTTCCATTGGCATAACTGTCCACTCAAAAACTAAGACATTACTTGCATGAAAATGTCATAATGAAACCCATTATTTTCTATAATTAATATATACTAATAAACATGTCTAAAGAAAAGAAAAGAAAACTATGATACAAACTTTCTGCTTCTGTGAAGAAGCAACTGCAGCCAAATTCCTTTCTCAATAATTCTATGGATTCTACATATACTTTTCAAATGAAGAAGTACAAAGAATCAATAAATATGTAAAATATGTTCAACTTCTTAAGCCATCAAGGAAATAAAAATCAAACTTCACTGAGATTCCATCTCACCAGTCAGAATTGATATCACCAAGGAAATTAAAATCAACAAATGTTGATGAGGACAGGGGAAAAGAAAACTCTAATACACTGTTGGTGGGAATGTAAATTACTCCAGCCACTGTGAAAATCAATATGGAAATTCTTCAAAAAAACTAAAAATAGTACTACCATATTATCCAACTATGCCACTTCTGTGGCAAAAAGAATCAAGGGCAGCCTACAATAGAGATCCCAACATACACATTTTTATTTGCCATTATCATCATATTCAAGTTATGGGATTAGCTTAGGTACCTTCAATGGATGAATGGATAAAGAAAATAGTATATGTATACATTAGAGTATTGTTACAAAATAATATTTATCAGAATGACAAATTTCACACATATTCTCTCATACATGGAATTTAAAAAAATAACATGAAGGTAGAATGGACATTATTAGGGAAGAGGAAGGGGGCCAGTAAGAGGATGGAAGAGAGATAAGAGTGAATAACAAGGGTGGTAAATATGATCAAAGTGTGTTGTATAGATTATCAAATACCATAATGAAACCTAATATACTGTACAGTTAATATATACTACACATCTAACAAAGGACTAATGTCTAGAATATATAAAGGACTAAATAAATCAAACATCAAAATAACAAATAGCCAAATAAATAAGTGGGCAATGGAACTAAAAAGAGAGTTCTCAAATGAAGAAATACAAATGGCCAATAAACACATGAGAAAATGCTCAACATTCCTAATATTAGGGAAATGCAAATCAGAACAACACTGAGATTCCATCTTACTCCAGTAAGAATGGCCAAAAGTGACAAAATAAATAACAAATTCTGGTGAGGATGCACAGAAAAGGGAACCCTTTTACATTACTCTTGGGACTAAAAATTAGTTTAGTCACTTTGGAAATCAACATGAAGGTAACTTAAAACACTACAAATAAAACTACAATATGACCCAGTTATACCCCTCCAGGGAATATATGACAAGGATGATAAGTCATCATACCACCAGGACACCTGCACTTCCATATTTAATGTAATACTCATCACAATCACAAGGGTATGAAATTGCAAGGCTATGGAATAGATAAAAAAATTGTGGTATAAATACACTATGTAATATTGTTGTTGTTGTTAGGTGCTGTCGAGTCATTTCCAACTCATAGTGACCCTCACAGGGTTTTCAATAGCTGATTGTTTTGGGATTGCCTTGGGAGTGGATTGCCACATCCTTCTCCTGTTTTTGTGGTGCTGGGAATAGAACTCAAGACCTCAGAGACTGCAGAGCAGTGCTCTACCAACTGAGCTAAATCCCAGCCCATGTAATATTACTCAGCAATAAAGAAAAATGAAATTATATCATTTGCAGCAAAATAGATGGAACTGGAGAAAGTCAGTTTAAGTAAATTAACCCACTCTCAAAAAAATAAATACCATATGTTTTCACTCATATGTGTGAGCTAAATCTAATTTAAAGGAAGAAAAAAATTATACATATTCAGGTATATAAAAATGGATAATCTATCTATGAAGGGAAAATACAAGCAGAAAGGGGCAGGGGATCAATGGGTGGGAGCTGAAATTGGGGAAGGAGACAAAAGGAGGTAAATAATGTAGAGGGGTAAAGAAAAAGAGGAAAATCTCAAAATACAGGATGCAACTATATGAGCACATGGAAAAAAATAGGAGGAAGGAAAAAAGAATGAGAATATAACTGATGATTGCATACTATTTTCATTATATAGTAATTTAAATTCCTTTTTTTCTGTTCTTCTTTAGTTTATACTGTTCTGTAAAATGTGTAAGGTGATGAATGCATAAGCAAAAGTGATTTAATAGCTGCATAATGGATGTAGCAAATGACTTACTACTTTGTACCCCACCAACATTTATAAATAAAATAATAATAAAAAATATATGTGCTAATTAGAAAAGGAAATGAAGGCAACAAGTACAGTTATCTCCAATTTAGTTTTGGATATAGTTGTAACAAGCCAACTAATGCCAAAACAAAATGAAAGAACTATGTCTGTGTTTTGAATAAATGTCATCAGGCACAGGTCAAGATAAACTACTATAAGACTAAGTGGTTTATAAACAATAAAAATTTAGTCCTTACAGGTCTAGAGAATAAGTCCAAGTTCAAATTTCCAATGTATTCAATGTCTAATGAGGGTCTATTTTATAGGTGGCATTTCCTTGATGTGTCCTGGCATAAAAGAATGGACAAGATTTCTCTCAAGTGTCTCTTTTATAAGACCATTAATCCCATTCATAAATGCTTTGCCTTCATAATCTGATAACTTCTCAAAGGCTCCACTTGTGATATCTATCACTTACCTCAGTCTGACATTAATGCCACTACAAAAAGAACCTAGAGGGATTTTAAAAGCAGGAATGAAGTGAACCTTAGGCCATCCGTATTGGCTAATTGGCCTTACCCAGAAGAAAATAAACATTCTCCCATCTTCACAACAGGAGGTGGCTTTATATTTGGAGCAAGACATCCACCAAAGTTAAGTTTCTATTTTCTAAAATAACCTGTAAGATAAGAGCAGTGTCATCCTTGGTGATTTCATTTCAAAGGGATGGCCTCCAGGTCCAGTAAAACTGGCAATGGGCTTTCCATAAGATTTATGTTCCAAAGGAACAGAGAAAGAATTTGCAGGTTTAAGTTTAAGTTTTCTAAAGTAATGATCCTGTCTGCAGCCATAGCACCCTGGCCTCCAATCCCACCTGATCTCAGAAGCTAAGCAGGGTCCACCTGCTCAGTCTCTCTTTGAATAGTAGACCGCCTGGGAATACCAGGTGCTGTGGTCTAAAGAGAAGGACCTAGCAATTCACTCTTGAAACAATCCACTATTGAAAACCCTATGAATAGCACAGATGCACTGATAATACTGCCAGGCATGGCACAGTGTGAGAGAGTGTTTTGTCCTGTTGTACATAGGGTTGCTATGAGTCAGACCTGACTCCATGCCACTTAACAACAAAAACAACAACAACAACAACAAAGTAATGCTCTTAGCAAAGGGAGGTCAGAGACCTAGAAACAGGATAACACATTTGGTCAGTCCTTTAGCTTTTTCCTTGCTGTGGCAAACGTGAAATGGTTTAAAGGTGGAGAGATTTATTTGGGCTCATGATTTTAGAGGTTTCAGTGTAGTTAGATGACCCCACTGTGTTGGGCCTGGGGTTAGGAGAATATCATGGCAGAGAGGGCATGATGGGATAGAGTTGCTCACTCTATGATGACCATGAAGCCGAGAGAGAACCAGAGAGGGGCCCAAGGTAACATACAGCCCCAAGGTCACACCTGCAGTGACATCCTTCTTCCAACCAGGCCTCACCTTAGAAAATTTCCATAAACTCTCAATAATACCATCATATTAGGAATCCAACAGTAGATCAATCCATCGATTAGGTCAGAGCATCTGTGATCCAATCACCTCTCAAGGAATGGGTCAACCCCAACAGCTATATATGAAATTTCAATGTATGAAACTTTTGAGGGGATACCTCATATCCAAGCCATAAAATAAGTGTTAGCCAAAATTATCATCAGTAATTATACCGTATTGCATAATGTGAAGTGATGGCAACAGAAGAGATATATAGAGACTGTTCTTGAAAAACAGACAGGGAATAATTAATTCTGCTTTGATTTATGAAAGGCTTTGCTGAAGACAAGGACTGGATTATAAAGGCAGAGATTTTTCAGTTAAGGAGATTAGCCCAGTCAGAGAAAAATGCTCATTTCATCAAGATGTAAATTCCACAACAAGGGCACTATCTTTAGACATTGACACTGGGCTTGTTAGACACTCAGGATTTATTTATTGGACCAAATAATTTAATTTTTAACTCAATTACTATAATTAGAAATAATTACATGTGCTAAATACTGTGCATATTTCAATATGAATAGAGAATGGTATCCTCAGTAAATAGGAAGTTGTAAGTGATTAGGTTGGAGACAAATTTGGAAGAAGCTTGATTCTTACTTTTTAATGCAAGTGAGTACAATCAGAATTTCTTTTATTTTCCCCTAATGGATATATATTTATTACCGACTAAAGACTGATGCAAATGAACATCTTAAGAAAGTTGTCTAGAAAGCCATGTGAGGATTTTGAGTGGAATACCAATGTGTTCATATTTTTAAATTTTTAATGAAAGACATCTTTTTCATAACATCTATGGAAACCTTGAAGATGCTTGATTTCATTTGGGGCATTTGAAATATTCTTTGGTATTAGACAGATATGTAATTCTTTTATAATGTAATATGTTGCCAAGCTTGTTGTTGTTGTTGTTAGGTGCCGTCGAGTCGAGTCCGACTCATAGCGACCCTATGAGCAAGGTTACCCATGGTGGACAGGTTTTCAGCTGAGCTTCCAGACTAAGACAGACTAGGGAGTAGGACCTGGCGGACACTCCCGAAACAACTAGCCATTGAAAACCCTATGGATAGCAAAGAAACACTGTCAAATATAGTGCCAGAAAATGAGGCCCCCAGGTTGGAAGGCACTCAAAAGACTACTGGGGAAGAGTTGCCTCCTCCAAGTAGAGTCTACCATGATGATGGAAATGGAGTAAAGCCCCAGGGTGCTCAACTTGCTGATGTGGCAGGACTCAAAATGAGGAGAAACAACTGTAAACATCCATTAATAATTGGAACATGGAATGTACGTAGTATGAATGTAGGCAAATTAGAAATTGTTAAAAGAGAAATGGAGCGCATAAACACTGACATTCTAGGCAAATTGTTGACAAGCTTGGTGCTATACATTTGTAATCCTAGAAGGCTGAGGCAGGAAGAACATGAGTTCCAGTCTGTCCTGGGCTACCTAACAATAGTTTACCTCAAACAAACAAACAAAATAGTATTCAAAATAATGTAATTTTGCAAAAAAAAAAAATCCTTGAATAGTATCTTAAACCCATATTTTTGGTTTTTTCGATCTAGTTGTTGTTGCTGTTGTTAGAGGCCATTGAGTTGAGTCTGACTCATAGCAACCCTACATATTGTAGAACCAAACACTCCCCAAGTCTGTGCCAGGCACATAATCTTATTTATGTTTAAGCTCATTGTTGCAGACACTGTGTCAATCCATCTGGTGGAGGGTTTTCCTTTTTATTGTTGACTTGCCACTCTCCCAAACATGATGTCTTTCTCCAGGAATTGGTCTTTCCTGACTACATGTCCAAAATATGTAAGACACAGTCCAGCCATCCTTGCTTCCAAAGAGCACTCTGGATGCACTTCTTCTAGGACAGATCTGTGTGTTCTTTTGGCAGTCTATGGTATATTCAATAATTGTCTGTCTCCACCACCATAATTCAAAAGCATGAATTCTTCTTTTGTCTCCCTTGTTGAATGTCCAGCTTTCATAACCATATGATGCAACTGAAAATACCACGGCATGAGTGAGGCACACCTTCACCTTCAATGTGACATCTTTACTTTTCAATACTCTAAAGGGATCTTTTTTCCCAAAGCAATGTGCCTTGAGTTCTTGACTGCTGCTTCCATAGGTGTCAATTGTAGAACCAAGTAAAGCAAAATCATGGACCTCAATCTTTTCTCCATTTATTGTGAAGTTGCATACTGACCCAGTTGTAAGGATTTTTGTTTTGTTGATGTTGAGTCACAATCCATACTGAAGGCTATGTTCTTTGATCTTCATAAGTAAATGTTTTAAATCCTCTTCAGTTTCAGCAAGCAGAGTTGTATCATCTGCATAACACAGGTTGTTAGTCTTCCTCCAATCCTGATGCCAAAATTGGTTTGATTTAAAAGTCTGTACTCATAGTGTTTTTGTGAAAATAAACAAAGATCATGGGAATTAGAATGTTGTTATTGCTAGATACCATCAAGTTGAGTCTGATTCACAGCAACCCTATATACAACAAAACAAAACACTCCAGGACACTGTACCATGCCTAGCACTATGTCAGTTCTTCTCTTCCATTCATAGGGCTTTCAATGGCCGATTCTTTCAAGAGGGGGCTGCTGGGTCCTTCTCCCAAGCCTACAGCACTCAGTATTCTCAGGAGGTCTCCTATCCAAGGACTAATCAGGCCGTATATATCTTAGCTTTCGAGACTTTGTCTTATAGATCTAGTTGACTTGATTTAAAGTCTCTATTCATACTAGTTTTGTGAAAATAAAGATCACAATATTAGAATAGAGTCTACCTATTCAGAGATGGCTATACCAAGAGCAATAGTCTCCACTGTCATTAGCACTGGTATATACTCAAAGGAGGTGGTTGTTGTTGTTGTTGTTGTTGTTGTTGTTACATGCTGTTGAATGGATATTGACATATAGCAATGCTCATAGGACTTTCAATGGCTGATTATTTCTCAAGATTGCTGCAGGAGTAGATTGCTGTTGTTAGGTGATGTCCAGTCAGGTCTGACTAATAGTGACCCTTAGAAGGTTCTCAATAGCTGATTGTTTCAAGGTTGTTTTGGGGGTGGGTTGCCACACCCTTCTCCCATTTTTGCACTGGTGGGGATTAAACCTTGGTCCTCAGAGAGTGCAGAGCAGCACTCTACTAACTGGGCCAAGCCCCAGAAATTTAGGGGTACAAAAACTTTCCGTTCACAGCAAAGATTATTCTTTTAAATGGCAGTTATATAGTATGAATACCATGTAAATTATCAGATCCAAGATGTGAAAAAATAAAATAAAGACAACATATCATCAAGCTGTTTGACCCTAACTGGCCTCATGAAACAAGCCTAGGCTCTAGGCTTCCCAGAGCCAAGCATTTGTCTGATGTTTGAGTTTCCCTGGGGGCTGAGCAGAATATTAAATGTGACTTTAAAAGAATTAAGAACATGCTACATAATAAAGCTGTGGATCAAAATAGACAATGTGTAGCTACTTTATAAAAATATTAAGTATATTTGCATATAGCTTATATGCACTACAGTATTAAAAATAAGTGATATGTTATATTAAAGCAGATGTGAGATTTAATTTGTGCTCTGCTTAGGAAAATTTCTTTTTCTCATACTCAGAATATAATTTCAAAAATTTCCCATAAGAATGATTTAAACAAATCTATCAGCATCCATTAGTAAATAATGACATTCTAATTTATAAATTTACGGGCTGGGATTTAGCTCAGTTGGTAGAGCGCCGCTCTGCAGTCTCTGAGGTCGCGAGTTCAATTCCTAGCACCACAAAAATGGGAGAAGGACATGGCAACCCACTCCCAAGGCAATCCCGAAACAGTTGCCATTGAAAAACCCTATGAGGGTCTCTATGAGTCGCATACAACTCTATGGCACCAAACAACAACAACAATTTATAAATTATTACACCCAATAGCTCACAAGTAAAATGATTTGTATAGTCTATCACCATACTACCCTGGTATCTGGTAATGTCAGATCTCGGAAGTTAAGCAGGGTCAGGCCTGCTTAATACTTGGATGAGAGACTGCTTTGAATACCGGATGGTATAGGCTATGGAGAAAGACCCAGTAGCCCACTATCAAAACAATCATCCATTGAAAATCCTATGAATAGCAGAAAAGCACTGTCAGATGGTGTTGGGTAATGTACCATTCTGTTGTACATAGTTTTGCTATGAATTGGACCCAACTTGACAGCACATAACCACCACAACAAAATGATTTCTAGTTATAAAACATTTATCTTAGTAAAACAAGACCTATAATGTGCTTACTCAAAGCATAGCCATCTCTTTCATAGAGTCAATTTAATACATTCACTGATCAAATATGATTTAAAAACACACTTTGTTCTTGACACAATTGTAGGTGTCCTAACTTAGTGGCTGAAAGTAAAGATTTTAGATCCAGACTGCTTGGGTTCACTTTATTCTCAGCAACTTTCTAGCTACTGTGATCTCGAGAAATTTTATTAACTTCGTTCTGCTGTTTCTTGACCATAAAAGATATATGATAATGATATATATTTATATTGTTATATGTAAAATATCACTTCATATATAATAAATATATATACATACATATTTTTATCTGTGCCTGCAGCCATAGCTCTGTGACATCCGATCCCGTCAGATCTCGGAAGCTAAGCAGGGTTGGGCCTGGTTAGTACCTGGATGGGAGACTGCCTGGGAACACCAGAAGCTGTAGGCTTGGGAGAAGGACCTGGCAACCCCCTCCCAAAAATCAATCTGCCATTGAAAACCCTATGCACAGCAGAGAAGCACTGACAATAGTGTTTCCCATTGTACAGAGGGTCGCTATGAGTCGGATACCAACTCGATGGCACCTAACAACAACAACAACATATTTATCTATACACACATATGTTGTTGTTGCTGCTCTTGGGTGTCATCTAGTCTGTGTCTGACTCATAGTTACCCTAAGTACAATAGATGGAATATTATTGTCAGTTCTTCTCTGCTATTCATAGGGTTTTCAGTGGCTGATTGTTGGACTGTTTTTTGGGGGGTGGGTTGCCGGGTCTTTCTCCCAAGCCTACAGCACCTGATGTTCCCAGGCAGTCTCCCATCCAAGTACTAACCAGACCCGACTCTGCTTAGCTTCTGAGATCTGACGGGATCAGATGCCACAGTGTAGGGCTGCAGACCACACACATACATACACACAAATTTTATGTGGAAATTTTAAGGAAGCAATTGTGGAATCGTGAAAATCTAGCCCAGCAGGCAATTTTAAGATGTGTTTTGCAGTTTCATTGGCTATAGCATATAGAAACCTTTAACCATAATTTCCTTTAAGCACTGTTTATATGTCTAACACATAAGTAAATACAGATTAAGACAGTAACCCGGGAATGAATCAGGATTATCTCCAAATGTTTCATCTTGATCTACTCAGTTAAATATGTTAACATTACCGTAGATATGTCAATAATCTTCCATGCTGGCTTCTCCTTACATCCTCACCTCATGGAAAAACAGTGAGGTAATTTTCTGGCTCATTCTTGGAGGACACTAACCTCATTATGAGGACCCCACCCTCATCACATAATTAGATCCCTGAGACTCCATCTCCACATATCACCACATGGAGAGTTGATTTCAACATGCGAATTCTGGGAGAGGATCAAGATCCAGTCCATAGCTTTCCTCGGGTCTTCTGGGACCCATAGATTAGAAATATCTAGTTCTAAGTGTTTGAAGGTTTTTTCTGTTGTCTTATATTTATTGACTTCTAGATGGATCCTGTTGTGCTCCAAAAACACTCTGTATGATTTCAGAATTGTTTTTTAATTTACTGAGGTTTTATGAGTTGGTGTCATCTGTCTTGATACATATTCTGTGATCACTTGAAGAACTCAGTTGTTCCCTCTCCCAAGAAAAATGCAATGCAGTTCACAAGATGATGTAAAATAAAAGAAGAAACAAAACAAAAACCTCCTTCCCAGTCTACTCATTTTTACTTTGGTTGTTTACCCAATCCTATTTCTCCTTTTTTATAATGAAAATTTCAAAACAATGATCAAACATTAGAAATATGCTAGGCTTATTTCTTCTTACTAGGTCTGGGGTTTAGCTTAGTTGGTGGAATGTTGCTCTGCACTCTCTGATGCCCTGTGTTAGATCCCTAGCACTACAAAAAGTGGGAGAAGAATGAGGCAGCCCATTCCCCAAAAAACAACGGAGAAACAATCAGCTATTGTGTAACAAGGTTGCTGAGTTGACAGGACCATTGTCTTCTTAGCATCACTATCTTAGGTAACCCCTCCCCCCCCCAAGAAACTACACACTGGGAAATTTTAATTGCCCGACTTTAACCGCCTGATTGCCTGATTAATTGTTAATTCTTAACCATTGATTAATTGCCTATTAACCACCTGTTTTGCTTCTGTACCCCCCCTGCTTGCACAATCTATAGAACTACCTGAGTGATTGTTTGTTACAAAACTGCTTATTTTTTGTTTTTGTTTTCATGCCAACTGCTTGTACAAATCATGCCAGGAACTTAGAGGTTGTAAGCTTGCCAAAATTTGCCTTTATAAACCACCAGCAACTGTTCCTCAGGGCCATGGGTGTTAGACATTAGTCCTTCATGGCCACCAGCTTAATGAAGACTCCCTTTTATTTGGCTTTTGCTCCTTATGGTATGTTTCTGATCTCAGGTTACAAGAATTGTAAACAAAGCTGGGCTCGGTGGCGGCAAACGCCTGTAATCCCATCGGATCTGGAGGCGGCGGAAGCAGGAGGATTGCAAACTCAAGACCAGGGCAGTCTATGTAATTTAGCGAGACCCTGTCTCAAAAAGTAAAAAAATGGGCTGAGGGTGCAGCTCAGTGGTCTAGCACTTGCAGAGCATGCAAGTGCGAGGCCTTGGGTCCAATCCCCAGTACGGTAAAAAATAAAAAAAACGAGGAATTGTAAACCCTGTGAGTATCACTGTGAGTGAGACTTGACTCAACAGCACCTAACAACAATTAATGGCCTGGGGTTTAGCTTAGTTGGTAGAGTGCTGCTCTGAGCTCTGATGTCCTGGGTTTGGCCCCTAGCACCACAAATACTGGAGAAGGCCCTGGCAGCCCACTCCCAAAATAATCCCCAAACAATCTCCCACTGAGAACCTTATGAGTAGTGCAGAAGCACTGAAACAGTGCTGGGCATGGCACACCATCAGGGAGTGTTTTGTTCTGTTATACATAGGTTGCTAAGACTCAGGCAGCACCTAACAACAACAGCATTTCTTCACAGTATGGCTTTTCTCCTGCTTTACTTTCTTCTCCAAGTTTTATTTTATTTTCCATTGTTATCTACCAATAATGAAACACAACAATTCTGAACTTCTCCTTCCCTCTTACTCAACTGGAAAAGCTGATGTTTACAGACTGGCAAACATGAAAGTGCTAAATTAATGCAGCACATTTGAATGCCTTCTACTTGAAAAAATTAAAAACTACATAAACTAAGACAGGTAAGGTATCCTGGGAAGTAATGGGAGAGCAATTACTCTGTTTAAGATGTTTTGTCTATATATAGTATGCGCACCATCACTCACAGCATGTCTTCTCTAAGTGTGATTTCTGACATCCTGTTGTTTGCTGCGCCACTTCATTACAGCAAATCATGAAGAGATTTTAAAGTACCATTGTCACAGTTAATAGGGTGAATGATTAAATTAATAGCAGATTTTGTTTCTCTTCTATACAAACCATTTGGTCTTATGTTTTCCCACAAAATGATTCATTTCATTAGAATGTACTGCTGCATTGTTATAGAAGCCTGAGGTTACCATGGTAAACACAAGAAACATGGAAAGAAATAACCTTCATGAATTCCTGAAAGTAAGATACTGAGGCAAATAGTTCCAGCCCTATGCCTTTCCTGAGCCTCTTTTAGCCTCTTCAATTGAGATTTGGGGAGCAATTTGGTAGTGAGAAAAAATATTCAGTTGATCATTCATTCATTGAACAATTGTGATTTACCAAATAATCTTTCGAAGGGTCATACTTAGATTCATAGAAGTGAATTAGATTTATGCTACAGATGAGATATAGACAAAAATTATTGTCATAGTCATGTTTAGCAAGCAAGAAAAAAAAAAACATAGAAGCCAAAAAGTACCAGGTAGTGAGAGATGGATAAGAAGAAGCTTTGGAAAATCTAGAAAGGTTTATGGACTAGGAACTATGGTGCACTCCTTTAATCCCAGGTACTCAGGAGGCTGAGGCAGGAGGATCATGAGCTCGGGGATAGAGGCAGGCAGGACAACTTAGATAAATCTTGACTCAAGCTGAAAAATAAAAAAGGGACCAGAGGTGAAGATCACTGATAGAGTACTTTCCTAGAACACACAAGATCCTGGATTCAAACTCCAAGTACTGAAAAAAAAAAAAAGGAAAAGGGAAAGAAAAAGAAAAAGAAAGAAAGACAAAAGAAAGAAAAGAAAGGTTCAAGAGAGAGAAATGAGGTTTAAACCAAAAGTGTAGATTTGAGTCAGATTAAAAAGAGTTCCTAATGTTGAGATCAGGGTATGCAACTCATCCTGTCAGAAACTCAGGACCATAGACTGAGCAGCAATGAGACATCAGGAGAAATAATTTTTAGGAAGAATAAAAAAAGTTAAACAGATTAAAATGATGATGTATGTACTTGATGTACTAACTTGTCACACAGTTAATTTCAGGTCTTCCAATGACTAGAATACTTTATACTTAACATAATATGTGATATCGTTTGAAAGACTGATTCATGCAGTAGAAAGATTTCCTCAAGTCAAAAGATTGGAACTCGTGCCACCTTCCTGGCTTAGGTTTTCTCATCCTGTAAAATATGGCCACCTTATCTTTCTTAGCAGGTGGTGGTAAGGATCAAAATGAGATGTTGATGGCTATTCCTTGCGAAGAAACCCACATAACCTGCCAACCAACAAAACCAAGGTTCTTGCTTACAACAGAGATGTAGATCATTAAACTGACCAAGTCTAAATACTGTCTTTGGGAGGAAGAAGTCCTGGAGGGGACAATTATAAAGTGGTGAAGAACTAGTTTACAGTGAGATGGGCCTTTCCATGGGGGCCTGATTGAGATCTGTAGTGTTCTTAACTTAATAGTACAGAGTTAGTATACATACTGAGGCATTTGTTTACATAGTGAACACTGTGAACAGTTATTTGATAAACCTGGTTTAGGACTCTTTTTCTGAGAAAGAAGCCCCTATAACAAACAAATAAGTCACTTTCAATATAATTCTTCCTGAGAAATTCCCACAAATGTCATACGCATGCAAACACTTGTAAACTAATTTTCTTTTTCTTTTATTTATTTCACATGCTTTGATTTATAGAAAAGCTTTATTTTAGACTCTGATAAGCTGTATGGTGGGCTGGGATTTAGCTCAGTCGGTAGAGCACTGCGCTGCAGACTCTGAGGTCCCGAGTTCAATTCCCAGCACTGCAAAAATGGGAGAAGGACCTGGCAATCCACTCTCCAGGCAATCCCAAAACAGTCAGCCACTGAAAACCCTATGAGGGTTGCTATGAATCTGATACCGACTTGACGACACCTAACAACAACAACAAGCTCTATGGCTTCATTTTTTTAGTGGTTATAGTCAGAAAGGGGTGTACTAGGGAAATCAAGATGGTTTCTTAAAGCTTCTTTGAGCTGTTTAAGAGACATGGATCTGGGTTCAGAACACCTGAGATAGTCTAAGGCATGACTGCTATCTAAAATAGACAAGCCCTATCTATAATTGATGAAAGCAGAAATAAGCCAGGACCAGAAACAGCCACATCATATTTGTGATTTATGGCTTATGGCCTGATACTTACAAGAGAATTAAGATAGTCATATTGATATGAAATCTACAATGAGGAAACTAAGAGAAAAAGGTAGCTCTAAGTAGAGAACTTAGGAATATAACAATATAGCATCTATGCAAAACAGACCATGGTAAATTGAAGATTTGGCAGGAAAGAATTACAAGTGAGGAGAAATGATGAATAAGCTGCCAAGTAGAAGTAAAATAAGAAGGCGGGAGCGGATCCAGAAAGAACTAGAGATGCCATGAAATAGAGAACACTCATTAAAGAGCGAGAACACAGCTCATTAGAGAGAAAAGTGTGTTTAGTGTGAAGGAGGTTTTCATCCTGGGATCATCTGTCAAAAAATGACAGACTTCTCCCTTAGCCAGTAGAAAAGCCTATCTCTCTTTCCTTTCTCTTCCTCCATTTATGCCCCATTTTTCCATGTAACATATGATATTCACAAATGTGTTAGCTTGTTAGATTCCAGGGACATGGTTAGGACATTTTAGAAATTCTGCTACCACAATTGGGGAAAGGAGTTAGAAGCCATTTTGCTGTTACTTTTTCCTAACCACATGGAAGAAGTGTCCCCCTTCCTATTTCAAACCAAAAAACAGTGGCTTTAAGAGATAGAAACCAAACTCAACATTTTTATAGTTTTAACATTGTTCTTTCAAATTAGTCTTAATTAAGACAATGAAAGGATATTGTGGAATGAAACTATCTGAATATCTACCCTTTGCAGAGAACAAATATATAACATATAACATAATACAAGGACAGAGTACTAAAGGTACATGAGAGTGAATGAAAGTAGAGATTCTGGTGGGGCATGCACACCACTGTGCCTTGGGATTGGGTAGTGTTGTTGATACGAGAGTGCAGCACACTTATTGGAAAGGAGTGAGACAAGAGCTATGAATATACTTCCCCCATCCCTACCACTTTAATCTGGGCTACGAGCAATCCATGTAGCTTCCATAGAGTGTCTGTGTTGCTTATGGAAAATCTGCAGTATTTTGGGCAGACAAGCAAAGAGTAGGAAGATAGGAAATGGTGGAGACTGGGGAGAAAGGGAGAACCATAGATGGGTAGGAAACAGAGAAGGGATTCCAAGAGTCAATCATCAACATCTCCAGAGGGCTCTTGAGCTCCAAATACTTGAGACAAACTCAAAGCAATTGATCTAAATATGAAAGATATGGTGCAAGTGCCTTGGTGTGTGTCTGTAATCCAGGTGACCAGGGAGGCCAACATAGCTACATCATGAGTTCAAGGCCATAGGCAGCTGGCAAAATTTAGCAAGATCCTGTCTGCAAAGAAAAAAATATTTTTAAATTTAAAAATGGGCTACAAGTGTAGCCAAGTGGTAGAACGTTTGTTTTGCATGTGTGAGGCCCTAGGTTTAACACCCATTACTGCAAAAGATAAGTTAAGTTTTTAAAAAAAGTCATTACTCAAAGCAGAGATGCATCCCATAAGACAGAATTTGTGGTGTGTGTTTGCCAAATCATCATTACCATCATGTCATTGTCATTGACATCACTATCTGCCACAATAAAGGAAACAATAGTCATGAAAGAAAAATTAAAGAATCTAGTAAGTTGTGGAGGTGAACCCAAAGCATGAAAACATACAGAGTCAAACATTTTAAACTACTGGAGCCAAATTCAAATATATATTAATAATTTCAATATATATTACTGGAATAAACTTTCAATTTAATAGATAGAATGTGCCAGGTTAGGTGCTGTTGAGTCTGACTCACAGTGACTATGCACAACAGAACAAAACACTCCCTGACACTGAGTCATGAAATGATCTTTTTTAGGGTTAAGCCTATTGTTGCAGCCACTGTGTCAATCCGTCTAGTTGAAATCATCCTTTTTCTTGTTGACCCACTGATCTCCCAAATATGATGTCCTTCTCCACAGATTGGTTCCTCCTCATGTGTGTCCAAATCATCCTGGAGTCCAAGAAGCATTCTGGTTGCATGTCTAGGATGGACTTATTGGTTCTTTTGGTAGTCCATGGTAGATTCAATATTTTTCCCCAGTACTGAGTCAGGCACACCTTTGTCTTCAATGTAACATTTTTACTTTTCAACACTTTCAAGAGGTCTTTTGTGACATCTTTTCTAAATGCAGTGCATCTTTTGGTTTCTTCACTGCTGGTTCTATGAGTGTCCACTGTAGAACCAAGTAAAACAAAATCTTAGACAACCTCATCCTTTCTCCAATTATCATGTAGCTGCTTACTGATCCAGTTGTAAGGATTTTTGTTTTCTTGATATTGAGACACAGTCCACCCTGAAGCTGTATTCTTTGATCATCAGTAAATGTTTCAAATCCTTTCCCTTTCTGCAAACAGAATTGTGTCATCTGCATAAATACAGGTTGTTGATGAGCCTTCCTCCAATCTTGATGCCACGTTCTTCTTCATAAAGTCCAGCTTCATGGATTATTTGCTCAGTACAGAGATTGAAGAGTTACAGCACACCTTTCTTGACTTTAACTCGGGCAGTCTTTCCTTCTTTTGTTCAAATGACTGCCTCCTCGTCCATGTATACATTCGTCATGATTACAATTAAATGCTCTGTTATTCCCATTTTTCTCAATGTTATCCATAATTTGTTGTGATTCACATAGCCACATGCCTTTATATAGTCAAAAAAACATAGACATCTTTCTGGTATTGCCTACTTTGGGCTTATATCCATTTAACATCAGCAATGATGTCCCTGGTTCCAAATCCTTTTCTGAACTCAGCTTGATTTTCTTTCAGTTCCTTGTCTATATATTGCTGCAGTCACTTTTGCATGATAGTTAGCAAAGTTTTACTTGTATGTGTTATTAATGATATCCTTTGGTAATTTCCACATTCTGTTAGATCCCTTTTCTTGGGAATAGGTGCAAATATGAAATCTTTTCGAGTCTGTTAATCAGGTAGCTGTTTTCCATAGGGAGTATCAGAACTCACCAAAAAAACCTGTTTACAAATAATGTGCTTTAATAATGAGACAAAAAAATGAAATTAAATTGATGGGAAAAGCCATGAAAACAGTAAGCACAGAAATGCATTGGAAAATATGAAATTTAACAAAACTCTGGAGGTGAACATAGTAATAAAAAGAGAAAATACAAATTATTACTATCAGGAATGAAAGAGTATCATAGGAGATAATGTATAAATATATGCACCCATTCATGAAAATCAATTTGATAACCTAGATGAAAATGGCAGTTCTTTGAAAGAAACCAAGTTACCAAAGCTTATCTAAGAAAAATAAAAAGCATGAATATGCATACTTCTACTTAAAAAAATAAATCTATGACTAAAAATCTTCCTGTGAGGAAAAGTAATCTCATCTGATGTCATTGCAGAATATGCTGAATGTGGTCAATGATTAAGAAATAAGGAAAATTCTATACAAGCTATTTCATAAAGTAGAAGTTGAGGAAATATGTCCCAATTAACTTTGTGAAATTAGTATTACCATGAGTTTAAAACTAAACAAAGTCATAAAATGAAGACAGAATACCAATATCTCTTATGAACTTCAAGGCAAATATCTTTAATAATATATTAGAAAATTAATCTAACAATGTACACAAGTAGTAATGTACCATGACCAAGTGGAGCTTACACTGAGAATACAGCAGGTTTTAACATCGAAAATCAATCACAACACAAAATCCACAATTAATGAGAAACAAAGATGTTGGAGGAACACTTCACAGAACAGATGCATGGATTTCCAGGTTGAGTTAATTGACATTTATAGAGCCCATCATCCACCAACAGAATTTGTACTGTTTTCAAGTGCACATAGAATAAGTGTTGAGATCAGTCAAATTCTATGTCATAAAACAAAACTCAAAATATTCAAAGCATGCAGGTATGTTCTCAGGACATAATGGAAGTAAATTGGAAATCAATGTTGTTGTTGTTGTTGTTAGGTGCTGTGGACTCAGTATCCGACTCATAGCAACCCTACGTACAACAGGTGAAACACTATTGTCAGTGCTTCTCTGCTATTCATAGGTTTTTCAGTGGAAGATTGATTAGGAGTGTGTTGCCAGGTCTGTCTCCCAAGCCTAGAGCACCTGGTGTTCCCAGGCGGGCTCCCATCCAAGTACTAACCAGGCCCGACCGTGCTTAGCTTCAGAGATATGATGGGATCGGATGCCACAGGGCTACAGCTGCAGGCTTGGAAATCAATAGGAGTTAAGTATTTCAAAAATCACAAAACATTTGGATACTAACTAATATACTTTTAAGTTGAATCAATAAATCAAAGAAGAAATTACAAGGGAAATTAGAAAATGTTTTGAATTAAAATGCAGGACACATCTAAAGCAGTTCTTATAATAAATTCACATAAAACACTTATGAGAAATGAAAATATGTAAAGTTAATGGATTTTATTCTACCTTAACAAGCTAGAAGTATCAGGGTAAATTAAAAGCAAAGTAACATAAAAGATAATATAAAATGTCAGAATTCAATGAAACAAACACAACAATAAATGAAAAAAAATCTATGAAACAATTATTTTTTGAGATCAGAAAATTTGATAAGTCTATCAGGAAGAAAGAAAAGAGAGGAAGAAAGATAGAGAAAGAGAGAAAAAGAAAGATGACACAAATGACT
>VMDO01012973.1:0-60080 GCA_007922755.1 Pedetes capensis | reverse complement strand
CTCTCCCTCTCTCTCTCCCTCTCCCTCCCTCCCTCCCTCCCTCCCTCCCTCCTTCCCTCTCTCCCTCTCTTTTTCTCTCCTTGCTTTCTCTTTCTGGGCTAAAAGCAGGGAGAAGGGAGTTTTCTCAGGAGGAGACAGAGGTAATCTAAGGACCCTAAAGAGGGAGCTGACGCCTAGGCAGCTGTCTAGACTGCAGTGCCATCTCCCCATGGGCCTGGGAGCACTGTCTGGGGGACTCTGGAAAGTGACAGCATGATGGAGAACAAGACCTAGTCATCAAGAACAAGTCACGAGCTCAGCCTCAAGGGCAGTGCAGCGCACTGACCTAGAGCATAATTCAGTCATTAATGTGAACAAGAGGACAGAGTGGCCACCAGTATACTCAGCCAGAGCTGTCCTGTCAATCCAGCCCTGCTAAAGCTGGAAGGTCCTCGGGTCAACCCCTACCATGGGGCAGCACCTTCCCTATACCTCTCCAAACCAAGCACCTGATATTACTGGTGTCAAACACAATTTCTTAGAGTTTGAGCAGTTGGTCCATGCTAGGTTGAATCTCCCAGCTAGGTGGACTTGCACAAGTTTCTCAAACTCTCTGAGTTGCAGTCTGCTCATCTGCAAAATGGGTATAAAAATAATGGTTTCTCAGGATTGCAGAGTTCAAGGAAATGATATAAGAAGTGGTCAGCATTCTGGTTTACACTCAGGGGAGCATTCCCTGCCAAAGATCATGTTATAGAAGAGGAGTCACATCCAAAAAGGGTTCAAGTTTAAATCCTAAGACCACCAAGCTTTCTCCTTTCCAAGGCTTCTCCTTTCCTAGGCTTGGAGTTCTGACTGGGCTGCAGCTCTGGCCACCATACTACAGACACCTACCTTGACCTGCTTGGCAGCCAGAGCAGTGGGCCTAGGACAGAACTCAAAACCCATCTCTTTGCTCCCTGTGAAGCAACTCTGCCAAGTTTGTATCCTGCTCCAGGGACGTTATAACCTATTCTGCCCCTGCAAATCTCACTCATCGTCTTCCATTCCCTCAGCACTCCTTTGCCCCTGCCTATCTTTCCCAGGTCTCCCCAGGCTCCTGACAATTGATCTAACACTTGTCCAGTCTGAGCAGTGGTGGACTCAGCAGTCAGGAAGGAAGTGGATCTGATTCAAGTTTGCTCATTAGCAGCCTCCTCTTTCCTCATCCCTAGGAGCTTTGGTAGCAGGTTTTTATTTGCAGAGTTAGAGACAATAAAGTCCAGCTGCCCAGGGGATAGAAAGCTTGCTCCAGCTGGCATTTAGAGGAACCCTTAGCATGGGGGCAGCAGTGGGACAGGCTCACATTGGGATATGCCATCTCCTGACCCACTTCTTCCTTGTCAGCACAGATTAGCTTGGACAGCCATGTACAGGATGCAGGATCCTGGGGCCATGGAGCCCTTCAGGCTTGAGGAATGCTGATGGACAAAGATGGCCCTTGAGCCAGGATGTGAGAACATCAGAGCTGTCAAACTCAGGACTGCCTTGCAACTCAGCCCCAGGAACAAACCTGGGCGGATGGAAGCTGTTTCCCACAGGCTTTTTTCTGGCACTAAATCAAGGCATGAGGAAAAGACCTTGCGGCCTCTTCCTGGCCCCATGCAGCAGATACAAAAGTCTATTCTGGGGATCTGCTTTCTCTCCAAGTGTTTGAAGTTATCTAGCCTAGATGCTTCAGCTTCTCTTAACTATTTAATAATAGTTATGCTTCTTTTAGAAAATCATAGAATTTTCCTAAAGGGCCTAAAAGGTCACATCATCCAATCTCCCCTGGCGTCACCTCCCAGCAACCATCTATAACACCTCTGACGGATCACCACCCAGTATCTTCTTTAGTACATCCAGGGACAGGAAGCTCCCTCCCTCCCAAAGGGACCCATTCATCTTGAAGTAGAGCAAAAGAAGGAGCCCAGAGAGGTAGCAGAGCATAGAGGAAAGAGTATGAGCTGTGGAGGCAATAGCCCCAAGTCCAAAGTTTTGTGGTTCTGAGGCAATTTAACCTGGCTGAGTCTTTGGTACTCAAGCCTTAAAAATTATGATAATACCCACCTCACCACTTTTAATGAGGATTGGGTGCAACGAAATGTGCCCAGTGACGCACAAAGTAGGTGCTCAAAAAATATTAGTCCCCTTTCTCTCCTACCAGACTTTGCATTGGTTCCTACCACCTGGTGTTCCCATCCAAATGCCACAACTCCTATCAGATGCCGCCATCTCCATCCTCCAGATAAGAAGGAGGTTTGTAGTGGTGACATAACCTATACTGGCCCCACATAGACAAGTTCCAAAACCCAATTAGCTATCCCCTCCTTCAGCATTAGCTGAGGCCCTGGGCTCAGCAGCCACCTTCACTTCAGAAGACCCCTCCCACTTTCAGTTCTCAGGGACCCCATTTGCAGTCAGCCCATGCTCTGGTGGCAGATCTGACTGAGGGCTGGGACCAGAGTTGGGGACAGCTCAATTCCCATTAAACACCTTGTGCTTTTGTATTCTCTCCTGCCCACCTGTCCTCCTGAGCCCACGGGAGGGTGTGCTCTTGCCCACTCGGACTGGGAATTGGGAAAGAAGGGACAGATGGAGGAAGCTAAATGGGGGTGTGTGTGGCAGGGGGAGGAAGAGTTGGGGGGGAGTGAAGGGTCACCCAAAGAAGAAGGTGAGATGGGAGAGCAGGAGACCCAAAATCATGGCCTCCTTTTCCTACTGGGTATCGTGAAAGGGAAAGGGACTCATCCTTAGGCTGGAGCAGCCCCAGGGGGACACCAACTGGCTCTCTTCTCACATCAGATGAAAGCCGGGGGCCTTCCTTCTTCCTTTCCTTCCTATCTCCCAAATCTAACACATATGGACAGACCTCAAGCCCAGGCTTAAGCCAGACCATTTCAAGATCCTCCTTCTGGAGCTACCCTTTTTTATGGCTGGCAAAACTACTCGGAGAAGGATGTGTAATCAGGTTCTTTGGCTCTCCTCATCTCTCCACCTGCCCGTGCTCACACTCCACCCCCAGCTCGCCCACCTACCCTCCCCTATCTTGGTTATTTTGGTTCTGGCAGACTCCTATGCCAGCACCAAGATCCAGAAGGCCCAAAAGCTCTGAGTTCTGGGCTTCACTCAGCCACCAGCTTTCCAAGCATCCCCCATGGCTGGGTTCTCCTTGGGTCTCTGCCTTCCCCCTGCCAAATGGCATAAAAGTTCTATGCTTGTGAGCTGCAGCCACAATGGAAACCAAAATGATGGCTTCCTCCAAGTAGAACAAAATTTTTATAAATGTCCAGCTTAGGTCAGACCACGTGCGTCAAGGCAATCTTGGGCTCTCAGTGGAAGTAGCTATCTTTGTCCCTTGTGGGCCAATGTGTTCAGGAACATGTCCTACTCCCTGTGATGCTGAGGAAGAACACTGGGCTGGGGTCTATGGACCTGGGGGCAGGACAGAAACTGCCACCCAGTAGTTAGGTTGCCAACTGGGTAGGCCATTTAGTCCCATTTGAGTCTCAGTTTCTCCCTCTGAGAAATGGAGTTAATAAGCACACTTGTGTGCACACTACCAACTGTAGGGACAAAGTCAGTCAGAGTCAAAGGCCAGGGTGGAAAGGGAATGAAGGAAATGAAGTAGAGGAAAAAATCAAGCCAGGTAAAGTAGTAAGAACTGCCATCAGGAGCTGAGTCCTCCAGGGCTATGGACCATGGAGTGTTCCTGGAGGCATACTATTCAAAGCACCATCCTTGCCTGGCTGCCCAGCTGGGCACCCGTGTGATGACCCACATGCTTGGCTCTTGCAGGTGTCAGAGCCTCCCTGAGAGTCAGATCCCACACCAGGCCTAAGCTCTGGAGTGTGGATCTAGAGGCACTCAGGATGGCTACGTCGATAACCAGACTGCCTCCTGTGCTAAGACACCCACAGGCTGCACAACAGTCTGGCATGGTCAAACCCCTCTAGCCAGCAGGAGGATGGGGCTTAGCCTCTTGCTGAGCACCGCCTAATGTCAAATTCAGTCTTCTTTTGGTTGATAGACCCCTGGAGGGAAAAGTCCTTGGGGAATGTTCACACATTCATGGGGTCCAGGCAGAGGAAGGTGATAGCATGGACTGCGTGGAGGAATGTGCCTGGTACAGAGCAGGTGGGTAGCCTGGGCACCACAATTTTATGAGTAAATAGTGCTTTAGGTGAGGGGAAGTGTCAGATAAAACACAGTATGTCCAGCTAACTTGGATTTCAGATAGGTAACAGTATGTTTTCTTAGTATGTCTCACGCAATATTGGGGCATGATTATGCTAAAAATACCCTGTTTATGTGATGTTTTAATTTATTGGGGGATATTCTGTGTTTTATTTGCTAACTCTGGCGAGCCCTAGGGTTAGGGTTTGTTGTTGTTAGGTGCCGTTGAGTCGTGTCTGACTCATAGCGACTCTTATAGGGTTATCAATGGCTGATTGTTTCGGGATTGCCTCAGGAGTGGATTGCCACGTCCTTCTTCCATTTCTGTGGTGCTAGGAATCAAACTCGGGATCTCAGAGACTGCAGAGCAGCAAGCACTCCACCAACTGAGCTAAATCCCAGCCCCTAGGATTAGGGTAGGAGGTCTTATTTGCTGAACTCAAGTCTGTCACTCACCGGAGAAGAACTGGCTGATAGAGGTGGGCAGGAGAGTGAGGAAGGCCAGAGGATGGGCAAAGGAGATGGAAAGGACCGCAGAGATGTAGGCCACACCGGCCACCATGGAGTAGAGGCAGGCCAGGGAGGTGTAGAGGCAGAACAGGATGAAGTTGCGCATGTTCCTGCTGCCGATGCAGTTGCCAGTGAAGAAACAGTGATGGTCGTGCCTCAGTGTGACTCGGGCGCACACTCGGCAGAAGTGGGTGCTGGGCGAGGGGCACAGAGCCTTCCTGGACGAGGTCCCCTGGCAGGTGCTCACGTCGTCTGGGGAGTTCTGAATGACCAGGACGTAATTGCCCAGGGCATTGGCCGAGAGGAATAGGAAGAGTGCCCCGTGGAGCAGGGCAGGCGAGAAGAAGAGCGGGGCTGCCGCGGGGTCCTCGCACATGCTAGGAAGGAAGAGGAAGAGCTGCAGCACGAAGGTCACCACGGAGATGCACAGGAAGTAGGCAGGGGCCACCACGTTGAGCAGCCTCAGAGCCAGCATCCTCGATTACATTCCTAAGGGGCGCAAGGTGAGAGGAAGACTTACTGCGGAGTCCAGGGGGCGCCCTTGCGCTCTCTTCCCGCGTTGCGCTTCCCGAGGGCTGCGCACAAACCTGGGTCCCCAACCCATTCCCCTCAGGGCACCCTTCCCCACTTCCCTAACCTGGCACCAAGCAAGCGAGAGACCTAGAGCCCGCAGCTGGTTCCCCTGGCCAGGCTTGGCCTTGAGGAGGCTGCTCCCTCGGATTTGGAGCCCTGGATCATGAGGGTCAGGCAGAGGGAGGGAGGGACTTGTTCGCAGTAGGTAGGCAGGTGAAGGGTGAGGAATAGGGTTTCGCCCCTCCTGGCAACGGAACCGAATCCAGGTTTGGGATTTTAGGTTTAGACCTCCTCAAAAGGAGAAAGCAAAGGATTTTGGGTGGTGGGTAGCGAGAACCATTTGACTTACTGGAAGTCCTGCTTCATGTCTCCCTCCTCTGTACTCCAACCCCCCATCTTGGGTAATATTCAGGGACCTCACTAAGTACTCAAGGGTTTTTGGAGGTATGTGTAAGTGTGGGCCTGTGGTGTGTTGTCCATTTCCTTGTGTGTGAGTCTGTACGTGTAATCTGCGCCCTGGCTATCTGTGTTTGTGTATCTGTGTGTACACATATGCAGCCGCTGCCACCTGGCTTTCTATAAAACATCGATTAGAACAATCAGTACATTCACACGCACTCAGGCACCGGGTGAGGCGGGGGCGCAGCCCGAATTCCTACGCCAGCGGGTCCTGCTCAGCCCATTTCTCCAACCGTGGCTGCCCTGGCTATTTCTTGGCGAAGAGCGTTTTCTTTTGAGGAGACAAAACTAAAATCCTCCTTTCAGGCCCGCCTTTCCCCCTCCTGGCGGGAGAAGCCCATACAATCCCCATGGCGGGGAAACCTCGATGCCAACAAACCCACACGGGGTGGACCAGTGTGTGCTTGGCCAGCCTTTCCTGGGATCGACCCACCCTCACACACCGTCGAGCGCAGCTCCTACCACAACCTCACCCCACCCTGACCCAGGTTCCTGCCCAACTTCGGAGGCCACAGGGAAATAGGATCTGTGCGCCAAAAACAACTTTTCTGGGGCCTAAGGAATCGACTAGGGGGAGGCGCGAAAAAAGTTCTGGGAAAGCGGCTGCACCCAGGATGGACAGATGCCACCGGGCCTCGGTCCAGGCTATCCCGTCGGACTGATAGACTGGTCATCTTGGAATCTTCTTTGCAGGTGACAGTGTCCCCTCAGCCCCCATCCTGAGACCAACGGCTGCGATAAGGGAGCGCAGGCCTTCCTCGGCCTCTGGGTCGCAGTGCAGGACACGCCTGAGGGTGGTCTCTGGGGGCTCGGCGCCGACCCTAGCCATGCGCCCCCAGAGGCTGCGGTTGTGTTGCCCACCCCAGAGAGCCCTCGGTCCGGAGCTCGGGAGAAGCAAGTGTCTTCCCCGCGCCAGTCGCCAGGGGGGAGCGGGAGCAGCCTCCAGATGCGCCGCGGCGCTGGGAAGGGGAAGGACTGGGGCTGGTGGAGTAAGGGGCGCTGGGCAGGCAGCGGGCAGCCGCAGCCAGCGCCCTGCACTGTAGAAGGGATAGAGGGGAGCGCCCACGCAGCGGGGAGAGCGGGGAGCTGTCCGTTCAGCACCGGCGCCCGCCTAGCCCGCCGCGGAGGGCTGCACAGCCAAGCCCTGCCCAGGCAGGCAGCGCGGGCGGCCGCCGGCTTCTCGGCCACTGCCTCTCGGCCGCCCGGGAAGCCGCCCCCAGTGCCTCCGCCACCATTGCCACCACCGCTGCCGCACCGCCGCAGAGGGGTGGGGACATGAACTCACCGAGCTCTGGTCGCCAACAAGAGGAGCCCTGGACGCCAGCTCTCGCTTTCCCCGTGGTTGCAAAGTTGTGGGCTTGGCCCGGCTGGCTCGCAGCCGCCTCACGCTTCGCTTCGGGGACTGGGCAGGTAGCGAGCGGGTGTGGGGAGGAGGGAGCGGGCAGCTGCCGCCCTCCCACTTGGGCGCCAGCGAGTGGGGGCCAGGAGGCGGCGGGGATGGCAGCTGGGCACCCCCCCAGCCCCGCCACTCCTCCCTCCGCTCCTGGGGGCGGTGCTCTGGCCACCGTCTCAGCATTGTGGACTAACCCCCCACACTCCCGCCCTTCTCGGCTCCCCTTGAGCGGGTTGGGGCGCCCTGCCTGACTTCAACGCCGTTTCCAACTGGGAGATGGGGATGCTTCCAACTGGGAGATGGGGATTCAGCCCTGATGTGAATGCTCCAACATCACCCAGTCCTTCCTTCCTCCCCACTTCCTGGCTGTGACCAATAACCTCCCTGGTGTTGGCTTGGACCCAAGGAAACCTGGGGGTTTGGAGATCTCAGATCACCAGGGCAACACCCATGAAGACCAGCGTCATCTCCTCAGAAGGGCTATGGACTGAGGGGTTGAGACACGGGACCCCGAGCTTGTCTGCCTGGGTTTGAATATCTACCATTTACTACTGTATGAGCCTACATTCCAGTGTCTTCATCGGTAGAATAGAGACGTGAGGATTAAATGGCAATAGACGCAAAGCTCTTAAACAGAGCCTGCCTGGGGTAAGCACTATCTGTGTCTTAGATCATCATTATTGACACTCCAGATCGGGCCTTTCCTAAGAACCAGGCATCATGCTAAGCCTTTGGCATAAGGTAGCTTCATGAATCCTCTCAGCATGATCTGAGAAGCTGGATGAGTCCCATTCTAGGGATGAGAAGGTTGGGACTCAAGCTAAAGCATATGCCCAAGGTCATACATCAGGGGAGTCATAGGGCCTGGATTTGAACCTGGTTTTAGTACTAATGCTCTTATTCTCAGCCTCTACACACCCCAGCATCACCTGGGACCCAGAGGCAGCTTTGATCTGAGGGAGAGAAAGACAACAGAGGTTTATCCAGAGACAGAGCTGGAACCTGGAGCTTCTGCTTAGAGCCCCAGCCCCAGCCCCCTGCCCTACCTCCATCCCTTGCCTGGACTTCACTATTCTCAATGGGTGTTGTGCAGCACCAAGAGGGTAGTGACATCAGTGTGTATGCAGTGTATGTGTGTTGATGGGTGCTTAGAACATGAAGCAGCACAAAGGCACTGGTGCCTTTGCTAGCCTCAGTTTCTTGGGGGGTTGTGGCTCACCTGTGTGGTCTCTCCATTGCTCTGGGAGATGGCAAACATACTAGGTGCTTATTTGCTTTCTCAACGGGTTGATTAAAACAAGAACAATCCCTTAAAGTAAGGGCCATGTGCGATTGGCTTAGCCTCTATTTTTGAATCATCAAGACACAGTTTTCTCTGTATTTTATCAGTGCATATAAAAGTAAAAAGGGTCAGGAAACCTTTGCATGTTGTGGAAGGATCTTACATACGAGCAGAAAAACAGCACGCCAGGCGGTGACCTCTGGGAGTCTGGTAGCCCTCTTCATTCCAGTGGCTTCAGGACAGACACAAGGAAGCACAAATAGCCTTTTTCCTCTTGCAGCAGCTTTGGGTCACAGGCCTGGCTGTCTGGCCCCTTTCAGAAGCTCTGCCTGGCTCTCACATTGGCTTGTAAGACAGAGAGCCTGGAATGCTTGGTTTTGACCATATTGATTGAAGATCTCCATTCCTTAAATACCTTGAGAGTCGGGTGGTATTTCTAATTTTATTTTGCATATGGGTGTGTGGTGGGAAGGTGTGCGTCTGGATTTGTGTGTGAGAGGGGAAGAAAGAGAGAGAGAAAAAGCTAAGCGAACGTGGGAAGATGTCAGTGGGGGAAGGGAGTAGTCAGCCAGGAGAGAGAAAGCGACCCAGCGGTGCAGACACAAATGGACAAGGAAAATTATTTATTTAGAAACATAGTTTATCAACAGAAAAACACATTAAAGCTGGGAATCTATAGCCCCCTTCAGGAATGGAGTGAAAGGAAGGGCAGCCAAAGGCTTTGTTTTTTTCTAAAATTGGTGTTTATCCCTGACAAAATCAATACAGAGGTCAGGATTGAAACTTGACTTTGATTCTGGCCCTATCAGAGTTAAGCAGACTAAGAATGAATATTTCACTGCCATGTTGCAGCTGTGTGAACTTTAGCAAGTTGTTTAACTTCCCTGCTGTCTGCATTCGCATCTATAAAATGAGAATAACGGTATTGCTTCTCTTATCCACTCTTTCTTCTCTCCTGGACTGTCTTCTCTTTCCAGTAAAAATAAGGATCTCCTGGCCTATATAGGACATATTTTGGGGTTTTCTCTGATTTACCTGGATTAGACCTGGGTAAAAGTGTGTTGACCAGTGAATCAACACCACTGTTCCTCTCTGAATGGAAAAGCTATATTCTAAGGTCTTTGGAATGTCTGGTAAGGACACCTTTGCCATTGATCTTGCATCCTGCCACTGCCCACTCTGACTATAGTCTCATTCTCCATAAACAGTGCCAGAAAATAATTTACAAACCCCTGTCTCCATTGCTCGTGTCATATATTCTCATATTTGACAAGCTGTGACTGTACTTGCAGGAGGTCCCAAGGGGGCAGGGATCCAGATAGGCACCTGATTGCTGCTGAACTCTTCCCTGGAGATACGTGCCATAAATCTTGCCATTTAGTGCTGTCCTTTGAATAAAATGAATTCCTTTCCAAGTGGCAATCATTCCATTTTGCCACAAAAGGGATTATCCACAGAAAGAAACTCTGTGAAGCAAGCAGCTTCTCCCTTGGGTGAAGGACTCCCCCCACCCATGTCTGCTGGGTTCTGCAGCTCCCCAAATGTTTGGATGGAGACCATTTCAAGATGCAGGAAAGTGCAGTGAGGCTGGTGGGGTTTTGTTTCATTCCCTTGCTCTTAGTTCAGATGGCTCAGGATGACTGTAGAATAGGGTCTCAATGTTAACCAGTGCTCTGAAATTAAGATTGTAATAGACATCCTCAGACAGGATGCTCTTTACTGCTAACAGCAAATCATACCCAAGGGCAACTGCAAAGTGCTTCCTAAGCCTCAGAAGGCTTAATAAGATGCCATTCTGCCTGCCTAGATTTGGAAAACATGTAAGTGTAATCTTTATCTTAGCCGACCGAATACATGAAAATCGGATTATCACAGAATTTCTCTTCGGAGGTGGTAATTTACTTTGCCATCGATGTCTTCATTTTAACAATAATTACATTACTTTGATGCCATAAAGTGCTTTGCAGTTTACAAAGTACCTCTGCAAAATTAAAATTCCATTGCATGAGTCTCTCAACAGCCCTGTAAGCTAGCTGGGGCAAGAAATATTAAACCCATTTTTCTTATGAGGAAACCGAGGTTTGGAGATGTGCTGCGTGTTAATTTGCAAGGCTTGCCTGTATCCAATTTAAAATGCAGTTTGATGTGCAAAGGTCTCATTGATACTGAACTTTTCTGGAACATGACATTTACTTAAAAGGAGCAAGTACATAACATGATCCCCAGAGCAAAACATCTGCCCAGTCTCCTTTATGTAGAAGTGCTGCGCTCATCACCCTGTGTCCCTTCTACTCTACATTATTTGTCCTCAACCCACTAGTCACTATCTGATACAGTATACGTTTATCAGTTTACTGTTTTTCTTTTTCCACTAGGATGCCAAATCCATGACACAGTATCTGAACCATTTTGGTCACTACTGGGTCATCAGTGCCGGTAACAGTGGTCTGGTACATAGTAGGTGTTCAATAAACACTGGTTGGATGAATGAATGGATGTACTAGCACACAGAAATATGTCAACCTGCACCACATTCCGTCAAGCATTCTGATGTTTGAAGTACTGGAAGAGGGGTGTGTGGGAATTGGAGATGCCCATCATGCAGGTCCACACGTCAAAGTAGAAACAGTAGGTCTGAATGTCATGTCACCCAGTGGATGACAGGAAACCCCCAGTGGTCTCCTTGGTGACTGATGCCTCAAAGTGGAAATCTGAGCTTAGCTTGGGAGATCCCCCTTTGCAGGGTTCAGGCCATGGAAGAATGAATGCAATCTTCCCAATTAGCTGTGGCTTCCAGGGACCACTTAGGCAGCCCTGGTAGAGATGCCAATGCCTGTAGACCAGTGTGCAGCAAGATTAATTGGCCTTTTCATCTTACAGCATGCAGGAGGCAGAGGAAGGGAGAAAGAGGAGATACAGGGAGAGAGAAGAGCGGGGAGGCACGGGGCAGAGGGGAGAAGAGGGAAAAGAAGAGCAAAGGAAGGAAAGCAGTTGGCGAGAGAGTGCACTTGTCTGACATACCATGGTTTTTGTCTTCATGATGGAGAATGTGCTGGAAGCATGGGGAGAACCAGCTGTCTCTGCTGAGAGCCCTGCAATGCCAGGTGTCTAGGATGGGAGGGGAATGAGGCAGAAGGTTGGCATCTCAATTGTAGGAGGAGGGAGAGAGGACCAGGGCGATGAGGTCACTGTGGTGCTCTTAGGAGTTCAGAGCTCTCTTGGATATGCTGTGGTCACAGAGCAGCAGGTAGCATGGATTTCACACCCCTGATCCCTCCTCTTCCTTCCCTTGTGCTAGAAGAGATGGCACAGGCCCCAGGAGAGAGGCATTGTAGTCTGGTGAAAACAGCACAAGCTTTTGCTGTTCACTGACCTAGGCTTGAATCTCTGTATTCCCATTCACTTGCTGTGTGACCTTGAGAAAATTCCTTAGCCTATCTGAGCCTCAAATTCCCTCTTCATTAAATGGGATTTTTAGCTAACTTGCAGTATTCATCGTGAGTTTTAAGTGGCAAAGATGTCAGCTCTATACCAGTGCCCTTTCTACCTGATGTAGCCCCTAGCCATATAATCCTGCCACTACCACATAATCCTGTCTGCTGCACAGCACTTACAGTGATTATCATGTTTGGGTGTTTATCTCTTTATTTATTGCTTCTTTCCATCCATAAGCCCCAAGCACAGGGACTCAGTCAGTAGCTTTCTTTCTGTAGCCTATAACCCAACATAGAGTCTGGCACAAAGAGAGTTCAATGAATATTTGAATAAATAAATTATAAATAAACATAATTATAAATAAATAATAAATTCCATCTCAATACCTGACCTTCAAAAAACAGGCTTGGGGGAACAATGGATAGATGGAATTTAGCTACAGATTCCTATTTCCTAAATCCTATTGTGTGCCAGGCCAGTTGGGGGTCCAGGGGGAAATCTTTATCATAGCCTGCCTAATGAAAGTCAGACTCTGCCAGTTTTATAGAGGGGAAAATGGAGGCTCAGAGTGGTGAAGAGACTTGCTAAGATTGTAGAGCTTGTTGGCAGCAGAATTAAAACCCGTCACTTGATTCCAAAGCCTAAGCCTCACACAGCCTGGCCCCATGTCTCACATATCACCTTCACGAGGTATAGAAATAAATAACCTATTTTCCCTTTGGCGAAGTACCATATTATGCTGATGTTGACCTCTTACACTTCAGTGTGAATTAGCCATCAGAGCCCTTCCTCAGTGAAACAGAATGAGAGAATGGGCTTTTTCCTGGATATGAGGAGTGGGATGGGATGAAGGAATAGAGTTTAAAACAGACCTTCAGCAGGAGACGGAAGTGTGGATGGGACCAGAGGATTAAAGTGGAGACCAAAGAGAGAGTCCAGAGAACATCGAGAGCACAGGTTCTGGGGTCAAACGCCTACATTGATTTCAGCTCTACCAGTCACTCACTGTACAGTCTGGAGCAAACCAGTTGTCTGAGTCTATTTTCTGTAGCTATAACAAAATATCTGAGACTGGGTAATTTATAAATAGAGGTTAATCCAAGAGCATGGATCTGGCCTCTGGTGAGGACTTCTTGTTGCATGGAGATACAGTAGAGGGCAGATGGCAAAAGAGAGCAAGCATGCCAGGTGGATCTCACCTTTACCACAAGGCCCTCTCTCAATAACCCACTCACCCACAAATGGATTAATCTACTCACAAAGGCTTTCAGTTTATGAAGGCCCCATCTATTGACACTCCTGCAGTGGGGACCAAGTTTCCAACACATGGAATTTGGTAGACATGTTAAAACCACTGTGCCTGTTAACCCGTGCCTCAGTTTTCTGATTCATAAGATTGATTAGAGTCCTCCTGCCCCATGTAGTTGTTACATAGATTAAACTAGATGATTTGGGTAAAGTACACAGGAGGGTGGCTGGCATAGTAAGTACTAAGTGACAGTTGCTATAATTACTGGGCTGGGAATTAGCTCAGTTGATAGAGTGCCTCTCTACAGTCTCTAAGGTCCCAGGTTCAATTCCCAACACCGCAAAAACGGGAGAAGGATGTGGAAATACACTCCCAAGGCAATCCCGAAACAATCAGCCATTGAAAACCCTCTGAGGCTGACTATGAGTTGGACACCATTCGACCGCACCTAACAACAACAACAAACTATAATTACTTATGATTAGGTTCTATGGCATGTGTCAGAAACTCAAGAAAATACTGGTTTAAACTAAGACAAGTTTATTTTGCTCTCACATAAATGCAGTTTAACAGAGTGCTGAGGTTCTATGATCATGTGAGGCCTAGGCTCCATCGTGTTGTTCATCATCCTGATGTTGCCTCATGAACCAGAATGGTTTCTACTGTCCCAAGCCATCATGTCCATATTCCAGCCAGCAAAAAATGAGAAGAGGAGAAATGACAGGGCTCTCTCTTTAACGACATTTCCCAGAAGTTGCGCAACACATGAACTTATCTCTCTCATTGACAGGAACTTAGCCACATGGCTTCACCTTGTTACAAGTCACTACGTCACCAGCTACATTTGTGAGTTATGGTGAGAAAGAGGAAGAGGAAAATGAATTTGGTGGACAACCTTGTAACTTGGACCCTCAGGTCTGATGCATGAGTTTTCTGGCATTTCTAGCCTCTGAGTTCTTCATTGGTCAAATGGGGCCCCTTCTGCTGGTCTTTGCCCTTCTTGGCACTTCTCATAGAACAAGCCCAGAAAAGGCCACTCCCACCTGCCCCAGCCTTGACCCTCAAATGAACATGACTCTGAGTATTGGAGGCAGCTCTGGTCACTGCTCCAGGCCGTCTGGCTAGCTCAGTAAGCTCCAAACCTGGCCCTGAATAAAAGAGAAAGGCAAGACAGAATAGACACCTTTTAAATACATTTTTACTTTAAAAACCCATATGATTAATATGTATCATAAGAAGCTTTTTTTTAAAATCAAAAGCAAAGCAGAAATCTTCTAATCCTAAGCCCCAAGATAAGCATCATTAACATTTTGCACATGTCTCTCAATCATCTATTCAGATTTTTTCCTCTTAATTATAAATATGGGTTCACATCTTCTACTTCTTTTATAACCAGCTGTTAAAATTCAGCAATAGTAAGACAGCCTTTCGGTGCTGCTAAATACATCCCCTGAACATAATTTTTAATGGATAGCTAGTAGGTCCCGCCTATAGAAGTGATAGTTCAGTAGAGATACACCAAAAATTGGCTTTGATCTTAGTATCTAGTCAACATATGGTCTCCAGTCTCATCGTCAGCTTTGGCCTCTCAAAGAATGAAGAGCCAAATTCAGACTTCAGCATGGTCTCTGGGTTCCAGTGACTTGGGCATGTCAGTTCTCTTGTGACTGTGTTCCATGTCCTTTGTGTACAATGAGCAAAGTGACCACTATCCACATGTACCATGCCATTCAGATTTACTGTAAATAATCACTTTCAAATATAAGTAATCTTCCAGACATAACTTGCAGTGAATGTCTTTTGTGTTCTATTCGTTGAAATTACATCCATCAGTTAAGGTATAAGTGTATATTTACTATTGCAAGAGTATTATAGCATCTTACTGTGCTATAGTCACTCATGATTATAAACACTGCCCCTTTTATGTATAGAAATAATTAAGAGCTTTCCTGTGTTTAGAGAAGAAAACATTCACAACTAGTATAAATATGGAGAAAGCATGTGAACTAGATGCTTCTAAAAGATACTCTCTGAGGCAACAACAATAAAACATTAAAATAATAATTTGAAGCCAAACAGCAGACATTAGATTGTATCATAGTTCCATCCTGGTAGAATTGTTTGGGCTACCAAAATCCATAACTCTAAAAAGAGTATCTTTCAAAACTATATTTGAATTTTTGTTACTTTATTTTAATTAGTCCTTAAATCTTCTTTTTAAGGTCCCATTTGTAATTCTTTATATCTGGTAAAGATAAAAGAGAAACGGAATGTCAACTTAACCAACCTCATAATTCCATACGGAGGGAAACTCCTAAAATCACATATAATAATACCCTTGGCAAATCATATTTAACTCAACATGGGAAGCAATATACAAAATATGAAGAAAAAAAGAAATTATGGAAAAAATTTAGGTGTCACACTCCACCATTATTAATTGATGTATCAATTTATTAATACACAATACCTAATTTAATAATGCACAATACCTAACATTTGAGCAATCTAGCTACTGCTAGCACTAAGAAGATACTGTTCTTTTACTATGATGGTAAACTGTTAAACATTGATAGTGAAGCTCGTCAATAAGGATATTGTTATCCAAATAATCTCTGATAAAATATCTAATTGTACTCCTTTATCAAAGACATTTGCTCCATGAAGGTGATATTAGGCATTGGCCTGGACTTCAGCGGAATACTGTTCTTGGCACTTGACCATCTGGCATTCAACCAAATGTGTATTGAATGCATCTCTAATTTTAGATTATTTCCAACCTCTTACTATTATTGGCAACATTGTAATGAATGTCCCAGCACAAACAACTTTGTGGAGTCTATGACGATTTCCTTGGCTGAATTCCTAGATGTGGAGTGGCTGGGTCAGAAGGATCCCTCCAGAAAGTTTGTCCAAGTCTCCTCCCATAGATGGTGGGTGGATGGGAGATGAGGGCAGGCATCCTGGCTCCTCATCAGCTCTGGGATCTGCATTTTCAACCCTAGGTGGTGGCTGGCAGTTGTATGGTGGAGGACCGGAACCTTCGGTTAGCTCCAGGCGCCCCCTGGAGCCCACTGCTGGGATTGCAGCTGTTATTTATTTTGTTTACCTTGTTTTCCAGCATTGTTGTCGAAACTTCAGGTACTTCTTTCCTTTTCATCCTTGCAGTAATGGTGCAAAGTAAATTTAAATGGCCTCATTTTGTGGATGAAGAATAGAAGGTCAGAGAGTTGAATGGCTCTGATTTAATCCCTCATGCAGGCCCCCAGAGGCTGGGCCAAAATAGCAGTCGGCAAGCTTTCCCCTGCAGGTAGAGACCTGCCAAGTCCAGTCTCTATGTCACCAACTGTGCAGCCTCCCTAGGAATAAAAGGGACCTGCATCCTCCCAGCCTGCATCAATGTCCAGCCAAGTCCAACAGTGGGAATGAAAGTGAAGGCCAGTGCCCATTGAGCCTCCTGTGCTCTGCGCTCGGCTCTGCACTGGGCACTTCACATTCATGCATTTGTTTCCAGAGCTTCTTGGTTGTTTTCTGAAGGAAACAGGCCACAGCCTGTCTTCCTGGAGGGAACTGCCTGGAGCACACGCATGTGACTCAGATCAGCAATGCCGGGAGCAGTTGAATGTTGTCTGGGGCTCACGCACCAGAGCAAGTCAACAGCCAACCCTTAGGGAAGGGGAAGGACTGACCACATTAGTCCACCTAAGAGAAGAGGAGCCAGTGGCTTAAAAACAGGCTCAGGAGCTCACAGCTAGTAAATGGTGAAGGATTCAGAGAATGACCTGGCCCAGAGTAGAAGCCTAGGGTGTGTGCATGGAGTGCATGGAAGGACTTTACAGGGCCTTGGAGGGTGAAACTAGGGGAGACAGATCACTGCAGACCCTCTGTGTGAGTCAGGGATTCCAACCCACGAAAGAAGCAGGCAGGACTTGAGCCACCATGGTGGCAGGGGTCTTTTTTCATTCTCTCAGCCAAAAGAAGGTACATCTAGGGCTGCTTTGTATAGTTGTTCAGGTTCTGCACTTTATAATTCTAGGGGGCATCATTTTCACACTTACCACGAATTTGAATGATTTTATGACAGATTTCCAGTAGATGGCAGTAAAACATTTTGAGTTAGGGTAACTTTTTCTGCCAACGCACTGTTTGGGCTATCAGTAGTGCTGGGCCAATCTGTCTACCAGCCCTGCAAGTTGTTGAGAGGTTGCTTGGCAGCTTTTCCCTCCTTGATCCCACGCCTTCTTCACCTCAGGGCTTCACAACTCCCGCCCAGGCTCTCAGGCTGGGCTGAGTTCTAAGGAGGATTTACTTAGAGCCAGAAGTCTCACCTGAAGCTTTTGTCCCCAAGTTGCTGTTGTTAGGTGCCGTCCAGTTGGTGTCCGACTCATTGCAACCCTGTGAACAACAGGCGAAACACTATTGTCAGTGCTTCTCTGTTGTTCATAGGGTTTTCAATGGCTGATTGATTTTTTGGGAGTGGTTTGCCAGGTCCTTCTCCCTTGTCCCCAAGAAGGTGGTATTTACTACCAGAAGCCCTGAGCGCAAGTCTCAGCTCCTGCGTTTCCTGGTGCGTGATCTTGAGCAAGTGACTTCAGAGTTCTGGATCCTGGCTTTCTCTTCTGAACGGACTACAGTATAATCCCTGCTCTTAAGGTTGTGAGGAGCAAATGCTACCTTGAACATGGCTGTGTATTGCTAGCTATGAAGCACTCTGTCCCATAGGAGGGGCCTCCACTGGGAAAATGGAGAACTTGCCCAGCTGACCCTGGGGAGGACATGCTGCACTGTTGGGAGAGGCATGCTGCAGACCACGTGGCTCCAGCTTTGTCACCTGCACCCCACCCCCAACTTCTCATCATCTTCTCATCATCTCTCTCCAGGTCTCCACCACTGCTCCACCCTCCAGTCTCTAGTCCAAACTCCTCAGTAGTCAGCTAGCAAATATTTATTGAGCATCTACTGTGTGCCATGCTGTACTTTGTGCTCAGCTCTACCCTCACATTGCTTATGGTACCATGTGGTCAACAAAATTAATATAGTTGCCATCTTTTCTTTCTTTTTCTCCTTTCTTTATTTAACCAGGTGCTGGGGATTGAACCCAGGATCTCCTGCATGCAAAGCACACTCTGCCATTGAGTAAACCCCCAACCCTGTCATCTTGTTTCTGAGTCAGACTTCATCCCATTCCTCTGGGACCCTGACGAGAAAGAGACCTTGCTCAGTCCCTCTAGCTCCTAGGCCACTTCATGACTGGACACTGTCCTGGGCCCCATCATCGTAGATATCTTCAAGGCCTGGTGATCTCACCTGCCCTTCTCATCCTGGAAGCCCGGGTTAGGGAAGTCTACAACAAGCTCACTACGGGTTTCAGTGAGGATTGGACTTGGCTGGGAAGGGACAAGAAACCTGAAGTCGTAGTAGCTTACACGGGACAGGCATATGTTGTCCCTTATGTACAGAAGACCAAGCCAGCATCCCGGAACTAATATGGCCACTCTACAGCATCAGGAGCAGCTCAAGCTCTCTCTAGGTCCCTGTTGCCCGACACCTCAGATGCGCTTCTTATCCTCATGGTGGGCTGGCAGCACAGGGCTGGTCCTTCATGGCCTCAGGGCCCAGACTCCCTTTATGTCATTTACCTACCCCTTAGTATGCAGCTTCCAACTCACCGTCCAAGAGGGCTGCTCAAGGAAGTAGGGAGGAAGGCCTGAGCAAGGGGACACACCCCCTTAAGATACTCCCTGAAGTTACACGTGGTACTTCCTTTTACTTCCTCCTGGCTGGAACTTAGTCACAGGACCAAATCAATATGTCAAGATGCTTGAGCGATTTGTCCTGATTCCATGTCGCCCTAAACCTACTTAAAGATCATGAGCCCAACTCTTAGGAAAGAAGAAGAGAGCAGTTGTTTGGTAAACTTAGAATTATCTCCCACATCTTGCCTGTGAGGTGCCACCTCCTGCCTACATGGAGCATCTCACCCAGTGGGCTGCTTGGCGTGAATTAACCAGGACAATAACCCAACAACTATAACATCATAGAACAAGAATTATACAAATACAGAGAAGGGGTAAATTCCTGTCTGCATGTAAACATGTGTGTTCTGTTGTAACTGTCATCATTGCCAGATTCACTACTGTAAACCCCTGGCTCTCAGCTGCCCACAATCCTGTCCCTGCCAGTCCACCTTCAGCATCCCCTCCCTGGTCTGCAACTCTCACCATTGTTCCTCCCTGTTTAGGATGCGATCTTTCTCTTGCCAGGGCTAAGGGAGGAGGGATAGGGAGGCCCTGTGATAGTGCAGAGGCACAGCAGGGACAAGAGGCGGTTGCCTTGGTGAGCTGGGCAAAGAGGTTTCTATGCTGCAGCTAAATGTGTCTTCCTGACCTGCCACCCGCCTTCTCTTCCTCGCTTACGAGACGCCTTGCGGGGCTGAGATTCCTCATCCCGCCCTGGTTCTCTGCTCCAGTCCCTTCTGGTGTCCCCTTCCCCTAAGAGGGGCGTGGATCCCCAGCACCCTAGGGCATGAGAAGGGATGGTGTCAACACTGAGCTTACAGGTGTTTCTCTTTTGCTCACAGGCTGACCCTGCACCTTTGGTACCTCACAGCCCTTGACAGATCAGACCCCTGACCTCAGAGCTGCAGGGAGTTGGTTCTGGTCACACAGCTCCTAGGTGGTGGCCGTGAGACGGAACCAGCTATCTGACTCTGAGGCTCAGGATGCCGTCATCTTTATCCATCCTAGGTGGGATTGCAAGGGCAGGATGCCAGGGTGTGGAGGAGACAGCGTGGGCAAGAGAATGTGCACAGTGCTGTCTCCGGGCGTGTGTGGAGCAGGAGACAAGATCTGCCCCTTCTGGCAGTGCCTGTGGCAAGCCACACTCCTGGCCTGCACTTTGTGTGGTTGCTTGAGTTACAGGGCTGTGGGCACCAATGTCTGTCATCTGACCCTGTCTGCTCCCCACTCCCCTGCCAGCTTCCCTGGTCTCCAGGGAGCGTGGTTCTGCCCTCTCTGCAGTCTCCCTAAGCCTGGAAAAGTCACCCCTCCTTTCAGCAGAGAAGGCCACATTCACATGTCTTCAGCCTGCTCTACTCCAGCTCCATCTCTATCATCCTGGCTCCCCGCTCAGCCCCAGGAGAGTGCTGGGAAGGTCCAGGGTCCTAAAATGGAAGGACACCTTGGCGCTTTGACAAGGCTGGCTCTGCGGAGTCCTGCAGAGGAGGCTGCCCAGGAAGCTCACTCTTGCTCCCCCTCGCTCCCTGACCCAATGGAGGAGGAGAGAAAGGGGAAAGATGGGAGACCAGGTAGGGGTAAGGCTGCCACCACCTACCTCTCGGCCATGGGCTTGGGGACCAGCAGCCAGGTGCTGGGAAAGCTTCTATGTTTACACTTGCTCCTATGTTAAACACATACTTGCTCCTGCATACTCCCTCCCACACACTCATCCATGCACAAACACGTGTGTGCAGAGCACACACAGGCCTGCCTTAGCTCAGCTTCTACTAGGCAGTACTCTCACCGCAGGAGTCTATCCCGTGAAGTCAGTCACACAGACCCAGAGTGTTCTTTTGCATATGGCATGACAGCAATGCCTTCCCATTTTCAGAAGGCACTGTCTGAGCCTTGAACCATACAGAGGTGTCAGGAATGAAGGTCTTTATCCTCCCTGGACTCCCAATATCTTGTTCCCTTCCACAAGGGTAACTATTGCCACCAATTCCTCCGACCTCCTTCTGGAGTCATCTGCAGATAAGAGCCTCTGGGGCCACATGCAAGTGTGCTGGCAGCCCTCACACCCCCTTGGCATGCTGCTTTCTTTCCCACTGCTGTTTCCCCTGTGACTGCTCCATATTCATGAGCACTTGGAACCCCTGTCCTTTTTAATGGCTGCATGGTACCCCACCATGGAGCTGCCCTGTAATTTATGTAATGGGTCCTCCTGGATAAACACCCGTCGTTTCCAGCTGTCTGCTTCTTTTTATTGCTGCTACCTGCAGTCCCTCACCCACGTTGGTGTGTGTCTGTCAGAACTGGGTGTAAATGTGCAGCTGCCTGTTGTCCCTCCCTTCCTGAGCCTATAGATGAGGACCCTGACAGCAACCTCACTGGGCAAGGCTGGATAAGTCCTGCGGGAACCCCAGAGTCAGCTGGAAGGTAGCCCCTCCTCAAGGCCACCAAGCTCAGATGGCAGAGCCCCACAGCCAGAAATTCCTCTGCCCTTGTGACTGAGGCTGGAAATGCAGACCCCTGGGACAGCCTGCGTGGGGTAGGGTGTAGGTGCCACAGGGGAAGAAGAGGGGCCCTGATCTTGGGGGTGGGGACAGCTGCAGGGATGGTGGAGCACAGAGCAGGCCTGGCATTCTTGCTGAGTCATTCCCACCCAGCTGCCACCAGAGCGGGCAGGCCTGCTGAGAGGGGAGGGAGGGAGAAACCACACACACACACACACACACACACACACACACACACACACACACTGCACACCTCTAGTTCAGGGAAAAGGAGCCCCTCCCAGCAGAGAGAGGCTTTGTTCTCACAGCTGCAGACAAAGGCAGGCCACTCCTGGCCTGTCCCCCAGCTGCCATTTCTCCACCTTCTTTCTGTCCTCACCCCATTTTCACCAGCCTCCTCCTGGATCCCCCAGTCTTGCCCCCATAGTGATCCCAGGATGGCCCAGGACTGAGAGGTCCCCAGATGCTGGGTATTCCCCGAGACAGAAAGGCACCTGCCTCCGGGCCCCTACAGTTGGCCCATGGGCCAGCAATGCTGGCTCTGAGGTGGGATCCCATGGCACAGAGAACAGACATCTATGACACTGGCTGCCTTGTTGAGGGACACGTGAGGAGCGAGGCGGGTCTCCTGAGGAGGGACTGCCTTTCCTGGCATGGTGGGCTAGATCTGTGGGACAGGCTGGCTGCAGGATGTCACCTTTCCTTTCATTCAAGGCACTTTTTGTCTTAGTACAAAATCCCAGCCTCGAGCTGTTGTCCCACACCTGCTCTACCCTCATCCGGACATATTTCTGGTCACAAGTTCCTGGTTTGTGAAAAAGTCTGAATCTGACAGGGTTTAAGCAAGAAATCTTTTCGCTTTGTCTCTAATCACAGCCTTCAACCAGGCTTTGTCAAAATCCCCTCTCCTGTCCCTGAGCAATATTCCTGGAAGGTTTCCTAGCTTTCTGGTCATCTTCAGTTATTAAAAATCCAATAATCTAGTCCAATTTGAAAGTTAAATATCATATGCAAATATAGGCCCCTGACCCATGCCCATTGGTGCCAAGCAAAGGAAGGGGAGGGGCTGTGCTTCCTCCTTCACACTGAGTCCTTCCATTTCCAGGCCTGGAGGTCAGGTGGGGTAAGGCGGGTAGGTGAGAGCTGGAGGGAGAGGTGCAGGTCTTGTTCTCTGGGTCTGTGGTGGTGCAGCAGAGAGAGACAGCTCAGTGCTGCCGCCTAGCCTGAGGAGTTCCCCTATTGGATCCTCCACTCAGATTAAGCTGCACCCTTGACTTCATCACAGAAAAGAATTTCAGGACCAGTCAGGGAGAGTTAAGCAAGGATGTAGAGTTTACTAAGTCCATACTTTACAATATGTGGGCAGAGAGAGAGAGAGAGAGAGAGAGAGAGAGAACTCTAGAGCGAACGAGTGAGAGAGAGCATTCAAGACCTGGACATGGGCTTCCCAGGAAATCCAAAAAGAAAAGACCCTGCACACGTGTTCTCTCCAGTTTCTCTAACCTAGGGCACGCCCCATGTGATATCAGCCCCAGGTCCCTGAGCTGGGTACTCAGTGTAGCAGGAGCCTCAAGCACCTAGAAAGGCCCCTGTCATGGGCTAGAAAGGTGTCATTAAGATCAAAAGGAAAGATTCCATTGTTAAGGTTTAAGAAAAAGTCACAGGGAGTTACCTGGAGTGTCTCAAAGCAGCACAGAATTACAGAGGGGAAAATAAGATTAAATTCAAAGGTTACAGACGTTTTTGACTCCAAGCATGGTTATTACTATTTTACCATTTTCATTTTTTAAAATATTTCCCCAAAATAATGTCTCTATGCAGGCAGTCCTCACAGCAGTTTTTTGGTAGTTGTGTCAAAGCTCTTGATTTTCAGCTGATGAGACTCAAAGCAGATTCTGGGGTGAAAGCTCTTTCCCTTTCCATGTCCCCCAAATTTCCTTATATTTTTATCCTGTCTCAGGGTGATTGGTACCTTGGGAGCAGGCTTCCAAGTAGGATGCATGGTTTGGTTGGGGGGATGATTCTGGCTGGACTTTTCCCAACACCCACTCAGCTCCAGCACCCGGAGCCCAGCACTGACAGGCTACCTGGCCAGTGTTTCCTGGGCTCATGGGAAACACTGTGCTCTGCCTGGGTAAATGGGGCAGTCAGCCCCCTCCATTGCCCCTGGCCCTGCTCTTGCCCCTTCTCTCCATCCCTGCTCCCTTGGGCCATGGGATGTTGGTCTTCCCCATACAGGCACCCTTTCTCTGTGAGCCAGCCTTGAGCAGCCCACCTCTACTTCCAGAAAGGTGAGGAAGAGCCCTGGCCCTCCTGGCCTGGCCTGGAGCATGGTTGCTCCACAGGCAATGGCCTGTGCAGGTGCATTGGGCCGCAAACCCAGAAGCGTTCCATGTTTGGGCTACTGCTCTTCGGTCTTGAAATTCTTTGTAGATTTTTTGACAATAGACTGCTCTTTTTCTCCTTCTACTGAGTTGCTCAAATCATGTGTCTGGTCTTGTCTGTGAGTGCCAGATATGACCTTCTGACTCCCCTTGGGAGAAGGTGAAGAGAAGTTCTGGTGACCTAGGAGGAGCAGAGCTGGCTCTGGAGACTGCAGATGTCCCAGCAATTCCCACCTCTTTTTAGAGTGGGTAATGCTCAATGCCCTGTCATCCCACCTTGGGCTCTAGTCATCGACTTCCAAGGGACAGGATCTGAACTCAGGAGCATCCTGCTGTAAACACAAGCATCCTTTGACATTCAAACCCTCACTGTCCAGAGCAGATGTGGACTAGATTTTAATCGTGTTCTTTTGTGTAAACAACAATGAAATCATGTCGCATGTATTGTTTTTTAGCCTCCTTTTCTCACTTAGCAATATACTGTAATCATATTTTCACATAAAAATATTCATCTGCAATCTAATTTTCAGCACATCTCAGGTGCAAACTGATATGTGGGAACCTCCCCTCCCCAACTCCAGTGGCTTTTCTTGCCAGTCTATGAGTTGACCAGGCCTTTCTTCTGACATCCGTCTTTCATCTAGAGAATGAAATCTGGGCTGCAGGCTTAGCTGAGCCACTTCCTGTGGTCTGACCTTGGCCAGGTTATTGAACCTCAGTTTCCTCATCTGTATAGTGTTATAGATGATAACAGTGATAGCTCCCTTACTGAAGATATTTGGAAGGTGAAATGGGAAACATAATAATAATATCTCCCTTGTAGGTGGTCATGAGGCCTATAGGAGTTAATGCAGGTGAAGTATCATAAGTATTAGGTGTTACTGTTACTGCTGCTGTTGTTACCTAGAAATGCCTTGGCAAAGGGTGAGGCTAGTAAGGGAATTGCTGGGACAGGAAGGTGGCTGGCTCCCTAGTGTGTCACACTGTGTGGCACTGGAGGGAGGCAGGAGTTCTGCTGTGAACAGAAAGATCTAGAAGGACACAGAGAACAGAACTAAGAATATTAAGCATTGCTCAGTCTAAGGGGAAATAAAGGCTGGGGGAAAATCATCTCACTGTAGCATAACGGCATTTACTCCTCAGCCACATTTTTGTACATACTACTAATAAAAAGATCATGGGTAATTTAAGCTTCAAACCAGGTAGTGCCAACTTAGCAGCACTATTCCTAACAAATGGCCCGTGGCTGTCAGAGCCTCTATCCCTAATCACTTTATCACAGGAGCCCCTTGGGTGGTTTTAGGAAAACAAGATGAGGCAGGGAACCAAGGGAACATCTCTGAGGGACAGGAGACGTGTCAGGGAGCCTGAAGGTTTTTGCACCCCAAATATCTTATTTCAATTCTTTCATTTTCTTTTTCTTTTTTTCCTGTTACTTGGGGGTTGAACCCAGGTCCTCACATATACTTTGCAAGTGCTCTGCCACTAAGCTGCACCTACAGCCCATTTTAAAAAAATTTTTATTTTTAGTCAGGGTCTTGCTAAGCTATGCAGGTTGCCTCTGGCCTCGAACTCGCACTCCTCCTGCCTCCACCTCCTGAGTCACTGGGATTACAAGTGTGTGCCACTGTGCCTAGCTCAATGCTTTCATTTTCATTTTCAGAGACCCTAAAAAATAGAGATTTATGTCTTTGCAATGTGTGTGCATGTTTTAAAAATAGGTAATATTTAAAACAGGAGAGTTAGGTGTAGTAGCTCATGTTTATAATCCCAGAACCCAGGAAGCTGAGGCAGGAGGATTGTCAGTTCTAGGCCAGCCTGGAATATATAGCAGGATTTTATCTCAAAAAACAAAAACTAACTAAATAAAACAAAGATATATAAAAATACAACAAAACCTCGTGCTATTGCTACCAGCTTAAGAAAGAAAACAAACCAGGCATGGTGGCACACACCTATAATCCCAGTGACTTGGAAGGTGGATGAAGGAAGATTGTGAGTGCGTGGCCAGAGGCAGCCTGTGTAATTTAGTGAGACCCTCTCTCAAAATAAAAAGTAAAAAATGGGCTAGAGGTGTAGCTCAGTGTAGAACACTTGCAAAACATGTGTGAGGCCCTGGGTTCAACTCCCCAGTATGAAAGAAAAAAAGAAAGAAAGAGAAAGAGGGAAAACAGTGTTAAACCGTCCCTTATAAACATCTCATTGCCTTCTCCTACCTACCCATGAGAGGTAACTGCTCTCTTGAACCTTGGTCTTTATTTACTTATTTGTTTATTTATTCAGTGCTGAGAAGGGAACCCAGAGCCCTGCTACCCCTGAGCCACAACCCAGCCCTGACCCTGGGTTTGGATGATGGTTTTACACTCTTGTTTCTCAAATGCATAAATAAACCTGATAGAAAAAAAATGGGTAGCTTTACAGAGATTTGAGTTCCCAGGACTTTTGGGTTGCCCAATAGGACCTGTCAAATCAGTCCAACTCATGTACAATTAATTATGTACAGCAGAGGAAACATTCCCCAACACTGTGCCATGCCTGGCACTATGTCAGTGCTTCTCTGCTATTTCATAGGGTTTTCAATGGCTGATTGTTTCAGGGTTGTTTCGGAAGTGGGCTGCCAAGTGCTTCTCCCACTTTTGTGGTGCTGGGGTTTGAACCTAGGGACTCAGAGCAAGCAGAGCAAGCACTCTATGAAATGAGCTAAACCCCAGCCCCCAGCAGGATATAGATGGCTTCTAAAGAGGCTGCAGGAGAACTAGGGAGGAAAAAGGGTGAGAAAAGAAGAGTCCCAGTAACCAACATCCATATCACTGGAATAATACATGTGCAATGAAACTCTTGGGGAAAGAGGGATGGCACAGAAATAAATGTGAAGAATAATGGCTGAAATTTTTCTGAATTTGATGAAAAATATAAATCCAGATCCCAAAATATAAATCAATGCTAAACACAAAAAAAATCACACCAAAACATGTAATATTTAAATTGCTGACAATCAATTATGAAAAGGAAAAATATGAAAGACTTGAGGAGAAAAGACAGATGATGTTCAGAGGGAAAAAGACAATCATAATCTCTGACTTCTCATTAAAGATAATACAAGCCAGAAGCCAATGAAATCACATATTTAATGCACTATAAGGGAAACAGAGTCTAAATTACCCAGGCTGCCTCTGGCTTCAAGTCATGATGCCCCTGCCTCAGTTTCTCAAGTAGCTGGGATTATAGGCATGCACCATCTTGCCTGGCTGAATGCATTTTTAACCATACATTTTTTGTTGTCTGTGGAGACTGAACTCTATTCTCTTAGCTTTATGATCACCTAGTGACTAAACAGAGATTTCCTTAAGCATTTGGGATAAGAGCAGCAAAAATATCCCAGTTCTTGCAGATAGGTGCTCTGTGTGTGTGTGTGTGTGTGTGTGTGTGTGTGTGTGTGTGTGTGTATTAGAGCACGCCTTCATAACTCATCCAGACAGTTTACAACTCAGCCTTCTTCAATTTCTTCTTGCACAGAGACTGAAGGTCATTTGGAGGTGAGAGCTCAGTGCCTTCTCAGGGTATTTCCTGAGTAACACTTAGTCCTGGCCAAACACTTGCCCTGTAGATTCCCAGGAATATGTCAGAGCTTTTCAAAACCCTTATTCCCAATAGAACTCAATAAAGTGAGAAGGTAGATATCTTCCTGGAAAGGGATTCTGAATGGACAAACAACACTTTGAAGCTTTTAACAGATCACCTGGCACGTGACCAGTGAGTGACCTGAGGGAGAACAACTGAAGCCATGTGACAGTGATGCTGTCCAAAATGGCAAAGAAGAGAGGAAGTAAGCCTGGTAAAAGGGAGAAAAAAGTTTTCCTGGTACTGCTTCCAAACCATGTGTATCCTATGAGGCTGGTGTTGAAGAGGATTGCAGAATGAGGTACATCAAAACCATCTGTAACCAACCTGTTCCTATACCAGGGAGCCTTTATCCATAGCTCCAGCTTGCTCAGGCAGTAGGCATGGTGGAAAAAAATGGAAGTAATGATTTTTTGTGTGTGAAATCATTGTTCTATATTGTTTGGGCCCTTGTATATGCTTGGCAAGATCTCTAATACTGAGCTACACCCCCAGCCTTTGGTTCTGAGACAAAGTCTTGCTGTGTACTTCACACTGGTCTTGAACTTGCTACATAGCCCAGGCTGGCCTTGAACTCTCTGTCCTCTTGCCTGAGCTACCTGAATGCTGAGACTACAGGCATGGGCCACTATGCCCAGGTTGCATGTTGTTTTCAATGTTATACGGGCTTTGTATATGCAATGTAGACATTTTAGTCCTCTTTCTATGCTCTGGAACAGTTTAAATAGCATTAGTGTTATCTGTTTCTCCATCAAATTCTTCTCTACTTTAATGATTCCTTACTTTGCCTTTTTTTTCAATTAATCAGCCATCAAAGAGAAGGGTTTTTTGCTGAATTTGCTGAATTTTAAAATTAACATATTATCTAATAATCATAAGGGTATTAAAATATGATTGAGGAAATGTAGAGAAATGTCCCAGTGTTGATATGGAGAAAATGTCAATTAAGCATTATTTATAATAAAAACAAAAAAGAAGAAACAGGGGACTAGTTAAATAAGTTATGGCATTTCTATACAATAAAGTATTATTCAGTTGTTGAAAATAATGTTGGGTATGGGGTGGGGATAGGACTTTCATTTTTAATACATTCCTGAATTGTATGAAGATTTCATCCAAGGAAATTGTTACTATTATACTAAAAACCCCTTTTTTTCATTTTTTATTGGAAATTTTAATGTACCACTTAATGTGTTTCATTCTGACATGCATTTCATTGTGACATTTCCATATATGTGTTTCATTGTACATTGCACAGATAACTTCCCTCTTACCCTCTTGTGCCCCTACCTCCCCCTTCTTCCATCCCCCCAACAATGAACTCTCTTCTACTTGCATGGGAATATTTTTTTGTATACCCTTGCATCCCAATTATGATTTAAGTCTACCCTTTTTTTCTGTAATGATCTATCTTTTTACATTTTCAGCAGTATGACATGAATAATCTAGCCCATTTGCATTATTGTCATCCATTGTTATTGTTGGTATTATTATAATTATTTCCCGAACTATTAAAGTTGGGCTGTTTACTTTGAGGTCGCCCTCTCTCTCATTCCTCGCTCCTGCTTGTCCCTCCTGGGGGGGGGGGCGTCTTCTCCCATCATCGCTTCCTTTTGCTAGATCCTTCCCTCCTTCTTTGCAATCTTTGAATTGTCCCTTCTCCACTTAGTTTACATTAGCTTTTTATTATGTTCCAATTTCTATATAAGATTTTTTCCTTCTTTTAAATTTAATTCAACTCCCACATATGAGTGAGAACATGTGGTATTTCTCTTTTTGGGCCTGTGTTTCTTCCCTTAAGATAATTTTCTCCAATTCCATCCATTTTGCTGCAAATGACATTATTTAATTTTTTTGGTTGCTGAGTAGTATTCCATTGTGTATATGTACCATATTTTTTTTATCCATTCTTCTGTTGATGGACACTTTGGTTGATTCCATATCCTTGTTATTGTGAAGTGTTGCATTGAACATGGAGATGCAGGTGTCTCTGTGGTATGATGACTCATCTCCCTTTGGGTATATTCCCAGTAGTGTTGTAGCTGGGTCATATGGTAGATCTATTTTTAGTTTTCTAAGGTATCTCCATATTGATTTCCAAAGTGGTTGAACCGATTTACAGCTCCACCAGCAGTGTAAAGTGTTCCTTTTTCTCCATAGCCTCTCCAGCATTTGTTGTTATTTGTTTTATAGAACTTGGCAGTTCTTACTGGTGTAAGGTGGAATCTCAGTGCTGTTTTGATTTGCATTTCCCTAATGGCTAGGGATATTGAGCATTTTTTCATGTGTTTCATGAAAAGCCATATATTTTTAATTTAAAAATCTTTATTGCTCAAAGCATCTCATTTCCCAGTCTTCCCTCTGAAGCTTTTTGAGTAGGCTATTTTTTCTACCAAATATTATCCAGTGCTCCAGGGAGAGTGACTAATTCATTTGTCTTTAAGTGTTTTTGACAAATGCCCCTAGGTAGCCACCTTAGTCCTAAGACACTTCTGAGTTAGGTGAGATAAAGAAGTCACTGCAAAAGCTGGGCGCGGTGGCGCACGCCTGTAATCCCAGCGGCTTGGGAGGCTGAGGAGGGAGAATCGCAAATTCGAGACCAGAGGTAGTCTACGTAACTTAGTGAGACCCTGTCTCAAAAAGTTAAAAAAATGGGCTGGGGGAACAGCTCAGTGGTCCAGCACTTGCAAAAGCATGCAGATACAAGGCCCTGGGTTCAACCCCCAGTACCGTAAAAAAAAAAAAAAAAAAAAAAAAAAAAAAAGTCCCTGCAAGATCCAGGCACATATTCTGAGCACTCCAAAGACTGAGGCAGGGAACCTATAAGTTTGAGACCAGCCTGGGCTATATAGTGACTTCAAGGCCAGCCTAAGCTATGAAGTGATAGCTAAACTAGTGAGGCACAATGGTGCGTACCTGTAATCCCAGCACTCAGGCGGTGAAGGCAGGAGGAACACCAGTTCAAAGCCAGTCTGGACAACATAGAGAGTTCCAGGCCAGCCTAGGCTACCTAGAGACCTTCTTTCAAAACAAAAGTCAAATAAATAAATAAATAAATAAATAAATAAATAAATGCCAGGCATGGAAGTGCATCTCTGTAATCCCAGTACTCAGAGGGGCTGAGGCAGGAGGATCAATATGAGTTTGAGGCCAGCCTGGTCTATATAGCTAGTTCCAGTCCAGCCTGATCTACACAGTGAGACCCTGTGTTGAAAAACCAACCAACCAACCAAACAAACAAACAACAACAACAACAAAAACAAAGAAAACCAAAAACAGAGAGAGAGAGAGAGAGAGAGAGGCAATGTACTTTGCATCAAGACAATAGGAAAGATGCTTTGAAGGCACCTCAGGAATTGGAGGAAACTCACACATTGCAGGCTCAAGGGTATAGAGGTTTGGACCCATTTGAAAGACTTTGGTTTTAGAAGAGCATTCTGGGGGTCCTTGCTCATACAGAGCTGACTGGAGAAGTATTTTCCTGCATTCAGCCATCCAGGCACTCAGAGGGTGCTGCAGCAATGGTTCAAGTGGGCCTGGCTACTGCTTGAGCTGACAGCAGACCTTGATGTCTTCTACATGATGTTAGTTTTGCAGGTGTGTGGAGTGCAAGAGTTATAGAGTCATAGAGACTTCCACTCAGATTTCAAAGGAAAGCCTGGGAAGCCAGGCAATGTATTGCAGACAGCCCCTGAGAGGGCAATGCATCATGTGAAGTTGTGAGCAAAGCCAAAGGTACAAGGGAGATTCCAGGAAGTTAAAAATACCAGGAGCATGGAAGGTCTGCCAAGGAAAGCTACAGGTAGTAAGCAATGCCAGCCCAAGAGAGAGGTTTGTGGGTGGCAACTGTCAAGACCATAGCAGGGGGTTGCCCAAGCCCTTCAGAGCTTGTATCATGACAAGATGTACCCTAGATGTTGGACATGGATCTAAAGGACTTAATGTTTGTTCTGTTAGGTTTTGGTTGTGCTTTGGTCCCATCTTTCCTTTGTGTGCTGTCATCCCTCCCCTTTAGAATGAGAATGTTTATGTTGTGCCATTATATATTGGAAGTATATAATTTTATTGTCTTTTATAGGGACTCACAGCTAAGAATTTGCCTTAAGTCTCAGAGGAGACTTTGAACTTGCACTTTTGAATAATGTTGGAACTGTTAAGACTATAGGGACCCTTGGAGATAGACTGAATGCATTTTGTGTGATGAGACGGACGTGAGCTTTTTGGTGGAATGTTATGGTTTAAGGAGATGTGTTTAGATGTCAAACTGACAAGTGGTGGACTTGTAACAGTTAATCCTGCTTGTTAACTAAATTGGATTAACAAGCACCTATAAGATTAATAAAGCACACCTCAGGATGTGTCTATGAGGGTATCTCCAGTGAGGATTACCTAAAGTGGGGAGACCTGCCCTGAATGTCGGTGGTACCATGCCAAAGTCTGGGGGCTTGGATGGAATAATAGGGGGAAAAGGAGAAAGCAGGGTGCACAGGCCTTCTGTTTCCTTCTTCCTGACCACAATGTTGTGAACTGCTCTGCTCTGCTGTGCCTTCCTGCCATGACGGACTAAACTCTAAAACTTGCTGTTGTTGTTGTTGTTAGGTGCTGTTGAGTCGGTATCCGACTCATAGCGACCCTCATAGGGTTTTCAATGGCTGACTGTTTCGGGATTGCCTTGGGAGTGGATTGCCAGGTCCTTCTCCCATTTTTGCGGTGCCGGGAATTGAACTCAGGACCTCAGAGATTGCAGCGCAGTGCTCTACCAACTGAGCTAAATCCCAGCCCAACTCTAAAACTACAAGCCAAAATAAGTAATTCCTCATTTGGCTTTTTTCCCTCCTTGAGATAGGATCTTCCTATGCTACCTAGGCTGGCCTCAAACTCATGATCAATTCCTCCTTTTAAAAAAGGAAGATGCACATGGATACGTACAGCAGCTTGGAAAACAAAGAAAAAAACTTGGAAAGAACTAAGTGATGGACAAATGAACTGTGTTCAGACCATGGAATATTATTCATCACTAAAAAGAAAGGAGCTATCAAGCCAGGAAGAGGCATGGAGGAAATTTATTTATTTTTTTCATTTTACCATTATTTATAATGTCTATTTTTAGTCTTTTAATTTATAAATGTTAGTGGGGTACAGAGTAGTAAGACTGTTGCTCTCTCATTATGCAACTGTTACATCATTTTTGCTTATACATTCATCAAATTACATGTTTTACAAAACCATATTTTCCATGTATTGATATAGTTGCTTCATATATTTTGAGATTTTCCTCTCTCTCTTTTCCTTTCTACTTTATCTCCGGCTCCCCCTTCCACTTTCGCCAACCTCTGCTCCCACCCACTGATCCCCTCCCCCTTCTTTCAACTTTGCTTATATTTTGCTCAGAGGAAATTTAAATACATGTTACTAAGTAAAAGAAGCCAATCTAAAAAAGCTACATAGTCTATGATTCCAACTATATGACATTCTGGAAAAAGCAAAAATATGGTGACAGTAAAAAGATCAGTGGTTGCTAGGAGTTAGCAGGGAGGAAGGGATAAATAAGTAGAGCACAGAGAATTTTGGGGGCAATGAAACCATTCTGTAAGATATTACAGTGGTGGGTACACATCATTTTACATTTGTCAAAACCAAGGGTGAACCCTAAGATAAACTATAGACTTTGGGTAATAATGAGGTGTCAGTGTTGGTTCATTGTTTACAACAATGTTTAGGAACAAGATCCTATGGAGGAGTCTATGGTGGATTCTCTTCCTATATATATACACTGCTTGGATGGTGGCAGTGGCTGTGTATATGTGGGGACAAGAGATAAATGGGAAATCTTCATACTTCCTGTTTGATTTTCCTGTTAATCTAAAATTGCTATAAAACATAAAGTTTATGAATTAAAAAAAGGACTACAGCCAATAAATATATTACCATGTACCTCATCTCACAGTAATTCACAAAATGCATATAAACACCACAAAAGACAATACTAAAAGTACACCAGATGGAAACAAAGTCCATCAATGACAAACACTGAAAAGGAAGTGGAGTCAGGGATGGTGATATATGTCTGTAATTCCAGCACTCAGGAGGTTAAGGCAGAAGAATAGCCAGTACAAGGTCAATATGGGCTAGACAACAAGATCCTGTCTCTAAAAACCAACCAAACAACAACAAAAAATCCAGACTAAACAAAAGCATATTGCTTAGGGATGAATAATCAGCTGCTAAAAGTATAAAATGAAGCAAAGATGGACTTTATGAAAGTCAGGATAGGGCTATGTCTGGAAGGAGAGGGCTGTGAGAGAGATGGGTGTGATCAGGAAACCATGCAGAGAAACTTCAGGTGATAATTCTATTTCTTGACTTGGGTGCTGGTTATACAGGTATTCACTTTATGATTGTTTAATATAGTGTTCATTTGGGTTTTTGACACACTTTTCTGTATATAGATTGTATTTCACAAAGACAATAAAAGTTATAAAACAAAGAAAAGTTTCATTACTGAAAACAGATATCAACTCCCAGGGGAACAAGTACAACAGAGCTCATTTCAGGAGCCTGGGCCTGGGCTATGGGGAGGGGGTCCTCACTTTACAGCCCACAAGAATCCCAATAGGAAAAGCACATCCTGGTGACAGCCAGAGTCAAGGCAGAATCAAGGGGCGGCTGCACAGCCTCGCCTCAGATCTCCCCGAACATGCTGGGCTGGCTGAATCCTAGGTGGAGAACTCTTCTTCTCAAGTGTCTTCAGAATTCCAGGACCACTCTGTGCTGCCTTTGTGATGTCACCAGCACTGCCTCTCACCTTACCCACTGGAAGTTTCCAATATTGACAATTGGTAGTGGCTGTGAGTGGTGGTCGACAGTGACCTCTCACCAGTCTTGAACTTCCCTTATTTCCAGAGAGAAGCACTGGTCAAATAGGCTGCTGCTGGCAAAGAGCACCGACCTGGTGGGGCCTTGGTGAGTGGGGGCCAGCCAGGGTTAGAGAGGGGGGCCAGGGCTGTCCCAGGAAAAGGGAGGCCTAGGTTCTCTGCTGTGAGAACACCAAGAGACTTCAGCGCCCTCGACTCTGGCCCACCAACCTGGAGAGTGTCAGCTCCCAGTGGTGGTAGGGTGGCAGTGTTGTGTGTCTAGACCTGGGCCTGAGGACGTCTCCTCCCTAGAAACCCATAGCCCTATGTCTGGTTACTTGGGAGATGGACCTGGCAACCCATTCCTAAAAATCAATCTGCCATTAAAAACCCTATGAGCAGCAGAGAAGCAGTGACAATAGTGTTTCCCCTGTTGTATGTAGTGTCGCTATGAGTCGGATACCGACTCGAGGGCACCTAACAACAAAAAACGTCTGGTTATAGAAAGGACGCTAAAAATATGGGTTTCTATCCCAAAACTTTGCCCTCCTATGTTCTGTGCAAAGAATCAAATTCCCTTGCACCTGGAAGGGCAGGTTAGAGTGGGCAGTGGAAACCTGAGCTCCCCAAATGAACCCACTTCCTTAGACAGTCTTCGTTTGTCTCTTTGGGGTGGAGGATATCCTGAAGTATGTGGACTGCATTTGAATGGTTGTCATGTTTTGAAAATACTGTTCCTATCAGTGGCATAAATTCCTATTCTGGATCTTAACAGTTTCTCTTTTCTTTTTGGTCCTTGTTGTTTGTTTTGTTTTGTTTTGACAGGGTCTTGCTATGTAGCATAAGCGGGCCTTGAACTTGAGCTCCTCCTGCCTCACCCTCAGCTTCCCATGCACCAGCACCCCTGGCTTGTTCTTGCTTTTCCATTAACCCCTTCACCTTCCAACACGCTGATCTGCTGTTGGTTTGCGAGTAGAGAAACTAGGCTTATCTGTTAGGCCACTGGTTCAGCTGCTGTAACAGAGACCACACAGTGATGACTTGTAGGGTTTTTTGCTCTCTCTGGAGAAGATCAAAGTCACCAGCGTGCCAGGTCTCCACTTCAGGTCATATTGAGATTCAGGATCTTCCTGTCTTGTTGCTTGGCCTACTCTAGGGACATATCTGGGTCAACAGCATCAAAGCTGCCTCTCCTCCATCCCCATGTCCATGCTCCAGTCTTCACAAAGGGGAAAGAGGGAGGAGAGGGCAGGCCCTCCCTTTTAAGGATCACTTCCACTCACACCCCACTGGTGAGGACTTGGTCCACAGCTGCAAGGAGGTAGCAAAGGAAGGCTGGGATATGTAGTTTTCAGTAGAGTAGCAGTGGAGTCAGGTTGCAACCTCTGGAGCTCTACCAGTACAAGGACGAGGGAAAGAAAGCATACCAGGAGGTGCATAGCAGTCTCTGCCACACCTGTTCTGTTGAAATCATGTGGGCAGTAAAGAAAGGTGGCCTCTAATTGAAGACAACAGATGCTCTTGTGCAGAAAAACACCATCGTTGGACAGTTCCAGCTTTTGGACTACAAAAGAGTTCTTTTGTTTCTTTCATATTGTCCTGGGTTCTGCTCTAGGACAAGACATTGGAAGTTAACACAGTTGTGAAGACAAGAGGCAGGGCCGTTCAGAGATGACAACCCAGACCAAGGGCACATCCACTCCAATTCACATGAGCGGCCGCCTGAAAACTGTCTTCAGTGCCTTAGGCATTGAGAGCAAATGCCAAACCCATCATCATTCTTGCACACATCTTCACTGAGAACTTTCCGCAAGCCTGACACTCACCTGGGTGCTTGGTGTTGAGTTGGTTGGGCCACGAGGTCATCTGTCTCACTGCCATGCAGCCCACCTGGCATTTGTGTGGGTCTCCTTTCTCCTTTTCTATAGCCTCCTACCAGAGCATCACTGCACAATCTCCTGGCATTATGTCCTTGATCCCTAGCAGGTGTCTCCTCCACGGACTGCAGGGGTAGATGTGGGCTCAGCAGCAAGTTCTATGAAGGGGGAGCAGAGAAAAGAAACTGCTCTTGTCCAGGTTTTACCCTCTCTCAACATAACAATGGCAACAATGTTGTTGTTGTTAGGTGCTTTTGAGTTAGCTCCCCATAGGGTTTTCAATGGCTGACTGTTTCGGAATTGTTTTCGGGAATTTACTGCCACATCCTTCTCCCATTTTTGCAGTGCTGGGGATTGAACCCAGGTCCTCAGAAAGTGCAGAGCAGTGCTCTACCAACTGAGCTAAATCCCAGCCGCAATGGCAACAATAACAACATGTATTTAGAGAGTACTTAATTTGTATGTAGTATCTTATTTAATCCTTGTGACACATTTTGAGGTTATTATTATTTATACCATTTCACGTGTGCAAACAATGATGTTCAGAGAGATTTAGTCTAATATGTAAATAACCCAGTTAGGACTGCAATCCAGGCAGCTAGAATTCTTAAACACCACTTTTATATTTTTCTGGTTTGTTTTTGTCTCCATTAGCCCTTCTAGAGAAGAGTAATAGAAGTGTTACAACAGAGGGGCCTTAGACCCCAACTAACCCAGGCTTCTCAAATGAGAGGGAAAAACGAGGACAGGTCAAGTGAGCTACCAAAAATTTCACAACAGGATAACAGCTCTATTAGGATTCTTTTTAGGGTCCAAACAGCAGTGAACTGAAAGCAGACCACAGAGGCCAAATGTGATGCTAATAAGCTAGTTTATTTGTGTGAAGATGTGAGTGGGTCGAGGCCAAGATTGAACGTGGGTGAGAGAAGGGGAGAGCTTTTATTGGGTTTTAAAGAGGAAGGGGGAGGCAGGTGGAAAGTCCCAATGGCTAGGGGGAAGGAGGAAGGTGGTTGGCATAATCTTGTATCTGCTCAACAGTCTGCAGTTGGCCTTTTGTGATGAGAATCATCACCTGTGTGAACTGCTCTGTTTCTTCCAGTTCCTAGTTACTGCGCCATGGTTATTGGGCATGTCAGGCCTTCGCGAAATCAACCAGCAAGAACATCCATTAATCTTGTGGCTTTTGCTTAGATTCTTTTCAAGAAGAAGGCAAGTTAAGCAGAGGATGGGGGGGGGGGTCAGAGAGTGTCTGCATAACCCTTCAAGCTGAGCCAGGGCTAGAGCTCAGATCCCAATGCCCTGTTGCAACTGCATAATAGATGGTCAAAAGCTTTCTTGTGTCATGAAGGAATAAATAAGTGAATGAATGAGAACATAAATAGATAGACCTTGGCAGATTCTGTCTAGTGGCTCACCCTTGGGTTTTCCTGGGGTGACTGGGGCAGAAGTACTGGAGGGTGCAGAGTGAGAGATGGGGCAGGGGCAGGCGTCTGGCATAGGGAGATATAAGCAGGGTATACCAGCCTGACAGGGTGCATGAGGGGTACTGTGCTGCAGGTTATGGGGGAACCAACCCAGGATAGCATAGCTACCCTCTGACCCCTCCTCTAGTGTCTCAGGATGTTGTGCTCACACTGTTTCCTCTATGGCCTTTCTATCATATTGCTAACAACTCTGACAATATCTTGCCATTACAAAACGGTTGAAGGGAGTCACATTTAGAGATTATTCAGTAGCAATTCCTGGCTCCTTAGCTATTGTATCGCAAGTGTTTGATAATGCCTATTAAGTAAATGTGCCTAGGCCCCCGCCTGGGAGAAAAGCTGTTTACTATAGCCCCTTACTTTGTACAGTCATCTTTGGGGCGCAAACAATGAGCATTGGCCCCAGAGTCAAAAACAGTCAAAAACAGTCGTCTCTAGCTAGGGAGTCAGGTCTTCGCTGAAACTCGAGACCCACTTGAGGAGTGTCGCCCTGGCAAACTGAAAATGACCCAGCCCCCTCCCTTGGGCCTTCTGGGAGGGGCTGTGATCAATTTGTAGATCTCCCTTTTGCGGAGGAAGAAGGAGCCGGAACTGGATAACAGCCCCTGAACCGTACAGTAAGGTGGTCCCTAGGCAGGGTCAGCTGAGCGCTACCTTTGTCCGGTTGTGTGTCCTTCTTCAGGGTGGTGGGATTGGGAGGCCTGAGTTTATAAGGAGGATAGATGGGCAAGGCCGAGGCCCAGCGCATCATTAGATGCTGGAGCAAACTGCGGCAAGGGACCGACAGCTTTGTGCACTTGCGATGGTACTTTGCAGATGGTTTCTGGGAGTGGCACGATCTCTGAGGCAAAGCCTGGGTCTTTGTATCTGACAATCCAGCCTGGGTTCCCCGACGGGTCACTCCCGCGTTGGGGCGGGGCCAAGGTTTGCTCCTACTGGGAGGAGCCGGGATGCCGCTTCCGCGGTGATGCAGAGGGGAATTTGCTGACAGTCCCTTGCCAGGTGGGGCTGGCTCCACCAGGCCTTGGAGGAGGAGAGCCCGGCTGGCAGTCTCCTCCCAGGTAGGGAGCGTGCTGCTGTCACCGCACCAGGCAGCCTGAGCACCTTGCGTGGGGCTGGGCCGTGGCGCTGAGAGCGCCGATGTGGTGAGCACACGGGTGGCGTTAGCCGGGACGGATGCAGCCGGGGGCAGGGGCGAGAATCCGGGTCCTGGACTGGGGAGGGGGCGGGGAAGGACTGGCTGGTAGGCGCATCCCAGGACTTGGGACTTGGAGGGGTGGAGGTGGGGGCGGGGGAGACTGCGCCACAGTGCCTGCCACCCTGGTTGTCCCCCAGCCTGAACCCAGGGAAGGGTGGGCTGAGCCGCCCACCAGGGAGGGCCGTGGCTTAGTCGTCAGGTCTTCTCTGGGTGGGGATGGAGGTGGGTGGGAGGCTTGCGTGGATCCCCTGCCTCCACCCTGACTAGGTGGGAGTTACCTCGCTGCACCACCCCCACCCCACCCAGGGATTCCCCGGGACTGTGCCGCCCACTCACCGGGCTGGGGTGGGAGGAGGCAGTCTACTCCACCGGAATGGGGGATGAAAAACGTCACTGCTGTGCTGCTGCTGGGCGAGGGTCTCATTCTGAACCCAGCAACCTGTGCCCTGGGGCCCTCAGGAGCAACCAATGCCACCTCTCTCCTGTGTGCTTCCAAAGGAAGACTCTTGTCGCCATCCTCACACTGGCCCTGAGAGAGAAACTTTGGGTTTGGATAATGGCCCTGGGGAAATTGAGGCCCAGGGATGCTGTGACTTGGCCAAGGTCACTCAGCAGGTCCCACAGAGTAGGCCTCCAAGGCACAGCCTTCCTCCATGCCCTCTGGAGGGGCAGGGGCTGTTCTTGGTCCCTGGGCCCCTGGTCCAATCTGGGGTACCCCACCCCAGTGCCACTTTCCTCATCCCTGAGGATGCAGGGAGTCACAGTTTCTGCATGGGGCTCCATGGTGTCATGGCTGTGAACACTAGGGATCAGAAGTGTCTGGGGACAGGAGCAAATGGCTCAGGAGGAACGCTCACCTGGGGGCTATGGGTCTGTGCTATCCCAGGAGCACCAGGGGAGGGTGAGAGTTGGCTTCCAGGGAGCCAAGGGCTGTTGCGGGGGAAGCCCAGTTCCCCTGCATCTCTCCCATGTGTGGGCCTTGATGGGGGCCCAGGGAAAGTTCCCTGGCTGCTGTGGGAAGGATGGTACTGAGGGGGATGAGGAGATGGCCTTTCTTTTTCTGTGGCGGGATGCTCACTGGAGAAGGGGTTGGGGCCGTGTTGGCGAGTGTGCCTTCTCTTGGCCTCCCTCCTGTGATGTCATCTGGCCTGCGCTCCCTCTCCAAATGCTGTCCCCAGGAGTATACTCCATCACCCTCCTGGGTGAAGTTTTCCTCAAACTTATCCTCCTTGTCCCTAGGGCAGATGTCTTTCTCTGGAGGGAAACAGAGGGAAGGAGAGAGCAGCAGAGTTTCAGACTTAGAGCCAGCTATCGTCCTTGTGCAAATGAGGAAACTGAGGCACAGAGGGGGCAGCAGGTTGCTCCAGTCCTCTTACCTGTGTACGGGCCTCCTGATTCCCCTGCCCTGGGAGGGCTTGTCCTCGCTCTTCTTCCTCCCTCACAGCCCAAGCTCTGCAAGGTGAGGCTGTGAAGGCCTCCTGACAGGTATAGGGTGACAGGGGCAGCCCCAGCATTTTCTCCTCCTGTAAGATGTGCTTTCTAGTTACTGGGGAGGAAAGTGGGGCACCAGAGTCACTTGGTCACCTTCCCAGCGTGTCCCCATGGAGGTATGCAGTTCCTGTGGGTCTGTCAGAGCCTAAGACAGATGTCCCTCCTGTCCTGGTGCCATCAGCTGTGAACAGCTGGGGAGCCGGGACCCATAGGCAGGAAACCCATAGGCACAGGGGCCCACAGTCAGAGGGGTTCCTCTCCCATAGCTCATCACAATGGGAGGTTTGTGCCAACCTGTTTCACTGATTAAAAATCTTGCCATGTCCCAGGCTCACCAGCCACTGCTTTTCAGGGATACTCCCTGAGCACAGAGCCCCCAAAGTGGGTCCCTGGTGACTGTAGCATGCCTTTAAGCTGCTTGATGGTGTCCATAAATCTCTGGGGTGATCTGTGGAAAGGGATGAAGTTCCCAAAAAACCATATGGGAACTAGCTTTTTCTGGGGTGGCAATACAGAGCCAGAGAGGAGAGGATCCACCATACTAGGAGTGTGTGTGTCTGGCTCCTCCACTGAGGTCCCCTGTGCAGCAGGAAGGCCAGTGCACCACGGTCCCAGGAAGCCGGAGGTGTGCATCCCTCCTAGCTAGAAGCAGCAGGGTCTGGCCTCAGAGAGGCCCTCTGCCCTGCCCTTGGGTCATGGAACGAGATCCAGGCTTATAGAGCTGAGGGCCTGTTGTGGTTCAACAGCCTCTATTGGCTGTCACTCTGCCCTCAGTTTCCCTACCTGACAGCTGGGCGTGAAGACACCTTCCCCAGATGGGTGGGAGGGCTTTGGAAATGTGTCAAGTGTTTATTACAGATGGGAAGTAGTATTCCCGGAGACTCTGGCCTGCATGGAAGCCATCTGTTTCCTGCCTCGATGAAGGAACTGCTGTTGTTCCCTCTACAGAGGGTGCCCTCTCCTTCTGTGGCCAGTCTAGGGCCCCTTCCAGGTTCAGAAGGCAGACTGGCCCTCCCAGCCCACTTCCAGTTGTGGGAAGGGCTTCCCTTCCCCTATCCTCAGCTACCTAGAATATTAACATATTTAGCAGGCTTCCCACCCAGGAGATGCTGGTGTCCAGTGGCACAGGGGACTTTCCTGTGAGCCTGAACCCTCTCCCCAGCTCTCCACTACACAGATGCTCTGCTCTGGCCCTTCCTGGGAGGCAGCTGGTAAAGGAACTCTAGAGATAATGGATGGAAAGTGCCAGGAGCTCTTTGCACCATGTCCGGGGTGTGGGAATCCACGTGGCATTCAGGCCCCTGGCAAACTCTGGCTGGGAAAGGCTGTACTGACAGGGCTTAGGGGAAGTGCTCAGTGAGGAGTGAGGTCAGCAGCTCTTAGTGCCCTGTTTTGCCAGAGGCGGGGCCCTGTGTGCTCTCCTCCCCCTGGGAGAGCTGTGGTTTTCTCAGCACACACATCAGCATGGGTAGTGTATGTAGGACTCTGTCTCCTTGCCCATGAGTTGACTGGTGGTACTACTGCAAGGCAGAGTCATGGGGGGAGCCAAGATGAGGCCCTGGGACCCCTGAGATGAGCAAGTGGGCAGCTCATGAAGTATGGTGTGCTGTTCTTCTAGATCTGTCTAGATTGCTCAGGGCCAACAAAGGGTCACTCTTAAGAGCACACCCTGAGGCCAGAAGTCCATATCCTGTGTTTCTAGGGCAGGATATGCACCCAGGCTGCTATATTCCTTGACAACACCCCTGGGACTACAAACAAGACATGTAAAGATGCAAGAGGGGCCAGGGCACCCTGCGATCACATTCTGCCTCCTCCTAGCCATTGGTGATGTTCTCAGAAGGGAAACGGAAGTATAGACCTACCTGGAAAACCAGGACTCCGACCTGGGCATCCTGGGCTCCCACCTTCCCACTCTCCCGCTTACATGAGCCCCTCAGAAGGAGAATAGGAGGACTGGGCTGGCGTGGGTGAATTTCAGCAGAGCCCTGTGCTTCAGGGCCTGTGGTGTCCTCAGAGGATCAGAGGCAGAAAGGCCATGCCACTTTCTGGCTGGGAGTTACACTGTCCCCTCTTCATCCCTGAGTGGCCTGGCCAGGGGAGGTGGCCTTGGAGAAAGCCTTCTCACTGTGGCTGAGTTTTCTTAGAATTGTGTCCAGCCAGAGGGACACTGGCCATAGAGTCCTGGCAAAAGAGCAAGGGACCCTAAAGACTTTGGTGGTTCATGGTAGCAACATGGTCCTGGGGTCAGTAGGGTAGGGAGATGGCTGTTCATTGGGTTTTTTATTGTGGGTGCTCATCACCTTGGGGTGTCTGAGTGGCAGTGATTTGGCCATGGGTGAGAAATGCTGCAGAGAGCCACTGGGTACTCACTCAGGGCCCTGTGGGGAGATCAACCCTGCTTAGTGGGCCTGGGGGATGGAGGACCTATCACACACAGACACTGCCCGGGAAGCTCTCAGGGGGCTGGGTTCCCACCTGCTTCATTACCTGCTCACTTACTTCCATGAAGTGAGCCTTCCCTCTGCTGCACAGTGAAATGGTCCTTCCTGCACCCGCTGCTGGAAAGATGGATGGGAGGTGTGGGAAGGTGCTAAGCGGTGCTTGGTGACTGAGTCCCCTTTCTATTTGCTTGCCTCTACTTCTGAGAGGCCAGCTCTCCAGGCACCTCTGCAATGGCTGGCCATGCTTTGGTGGTACCATACCATGTCATGTCCAGCAAAGGCTGATCAACAATGTAACTTGCTCCAGGCACTGTTAGAACTGAGCTGTTCCTTTCAAAAGAGCTTCAGGTCCCTGAAGAGTGGACAGAGGGGGCTCAGAAGAGGCTCAGAGCCAGAAGGCATGCAGGTGGCATAAAGGAAGCATCCTTCCTTCAGTACAACACACACACAGTGCTGGGCCAGAGACCCCTCCTGGGCCGGGGTCACGTGTGCCGTGTGTGTAAACTAGGCCAGGGTTGGGGAGACCTCCTCAGGCACCAGAACAGCCTGATCTGGGCGGCTGGCCTGACACTCTGGAGCTGCCCTGCAGTCTCCTGTGCCTTGTCATTACTTTTGAATCCTCTCCACACCCTGGGAGGGAAGTAGAGCAGGGGAGAATAGCCCACTTGGTAGACGGGAAAACTGAGGCACAGAGTGATTGTTGAGCTGCAAAACACCAAATCCAAAGCAGGCTGCAGGGATCTGACCCCAGGGGGCCATCGGGAGCTGTCCTCCCTGGTAGGACATACAGGCAGCCTGAGCTCACCTCTGTCATGCTGCTGGTGGTTTTGCTGAAGTTGCTTTAAGACCAAAGGACTTGGAAGTGAAGGTCGTGTGTCTTTCCCCTTCCCCTCTTCTCTGGGCAGGGTGCCCAGAACTGATCCACTGAAGGACAGCGCCTGTCACTAAAGCAGGGAAAACGGAAGGATAGGATTCCTGCCCCACCCCCATGGGAGCTGAGGAAGGAGACCCAGCTCCACACCCACTCCACATCAGCCACAGGGCTCCTCTAGGCCCGCAGCCTGCCCTTGTGTGCAGCGGCCCGGGTAGAGGGGGACAGGAAGCCAGGTGTGAGTTCCTGGCCCTGGTCACGGAGCTGCAGAGAGGAGGGATGGGGGAGCTTTACTCCCAATGCTCTCCAGTGGGTCTGGGAAAGAAACCCACAAAGGAGCAGCCTAATTTTCCTCAAGGGAAAGAGGCTGGGGAGCACAGGCTTTCTGACCAGAATAGCCAGGTGACCCTGCCTGCTTCCCAGGTGAGTCATCTTTGAGCCCAGCCCTGTCCTGGTCCTCCTCACTGACCCCAGAACCCGCCATTGAGGACTCATCTGGGATTAGGCCCAAACTCCTCTTTCCAGCAAGGCTCCCTTTCCACCCACTGTGCTCTCGCTCAGAGGTGCTCACTTTCCTGTGTGAGAAGAGGGATCGCTGACCACTTTGAAGTGTTTACGAAATCCCTTCAGTTTTTTTCTGCACACCCGCCCACCCCTTCAATTGCAGCTAAGAACCGTGACTCTGGCAAATTGGATTATATGGAAAAGAGATTATTTTCTGCCCCATGCTCTGGACTGGCCCATGCATCTCCTCCTACACTCCAGACCTTGTCCTTGTCACCACCTTCATCTGTCTCATCTCCCTGTCCTTCAAAGCCCAACTCAAAAATCTACCTCCTCCATGAAGTCCCCCTTGGATCTCACCAATGAGGTCTCAAAAGTCTTTAATGCCCATATCACACCAAATCTGTCTCTTCTGCTAGACAGTGAGCTCATCCCTTTGTTCACCAGGTGTTCTCTGAGTGCCAGTCACATACATGCCCTCTGGTAACTCATAGGGAAGGGGACAGGAAGGCAAGGAAATGGATAATGATGACAGCTTGAGAATAATAATAATATTCTCTAATAATGACAATGCCAGGGGACATTCTAGCAAGAGCTAGTAAAGCTGCAGATGTACATATTTTATGACCAACAATTTCCCACCCACATATGAAGTTACCTAGAGAAACTCATGCATGTGTGAGAGGCAGTTCCAGGGGTATCTAGGGTAACAACACCTGAAATGCAAATAGGTGTCACCCACAACAGCTGCAATATCTACAATTATGGAAGGGACAATTGAAACCCTGATGTCTTGCCACAGTTAAAATAGGCAGAATTAGAAATTTTATTAGTAATATTATTTTTATATAATTTATATATTAATCATATAATATATAGTGTATAATATATAATTATATAATTATATGACATATATAATTATATACATAATTTTTATATAATTACTTTTATTAGTAATATTTTTAGTGAGTGTATAGATTAATGAGTTTCATGACATTTCTATACATGCCTATCATTTTACATTGGTAATTTTATTTTATGTAAATCATACCTTGATTGAGCTGATATATCCATGCACACGCAAACACACACATATTTTATGTTGTTGTTGTTGTTAGGTGCCGTCGAGTCCGACTCATAGCAACCCTCATAGGGTTTTCAATGGCTGACTGTTTCAGGATTGCCTTGGGAGTGGATTGCCAGGTCCTTCTTCCATTTTTGCGGTGCTGGGAATTGAACTCGGGACCTCAGAGACTGCAATGCAGCGCTCTACCAACTGAGCTAAATCCCAGCCCCTATTTTATGTTAACATGAATAAATCTCAATGTTTCAAAAAAAGGGAAATGAAGAACAATGCCATCAGTGAAATTTTTTTTTTTTCAGTCCTGGGGGATTGAATCCAGGGCCTCATACATACTAGGCAATTGCTCTACCACTGAGCTGCACTCCCAGACCCTTAAAAAAAAATTTTTTTTTTTGAGGGTGGGCATGGTGGCGCATACCTGTAATTCCAGTGACTCAGGAGCCAGCAACAGGAGGATTGCACATTTGAGGCCAGAGGCAGCCTGTGTAACTTAGTGAGACCCTGTCTCAAGATAAAAAAATTTTTTAAAGGGTCTGGGGGTGCAGCCTAATGGTAATGTACTTGCAAGTATTTATAAGGCCCTGGATTCACCCCACCTGTACTCCAAAAAACAAAAAAAAATTGAGACAGTCTTGCTAAATTATGCAAGCTGCCTGGCCTCAAATCTATGATCCTCCTCCCTCAGCCTCCCGTATTACTGGGATTACAGGTATGTACCCCAGTGCCTAGCTGAAATTTTAATTTTGATGAACTCACGAGACAATACTTTGTGACAGATGGAGACAAACATGTTATGGTACCGACCAAGTGCATGCTTGTGGTGGTCTTTTGAGAGAGGAGTTGAGACTGAAAGGGGGAAGGGAAGAATTTCTAACTTGTCAGGAACATTTCATTTCCCAAAAAAGATCTGAAGCAAAAATGGCATGATATTAATATTTATTAACTTGGTTTTATTCTCTTACCTTTTTTGTGTTTAAATTAATTTTTCAAAGCTTAAATTAAAAAAAAAAAGTCATCTGGGACATCCAAAGAAAGGCAGTGAATTCTCCCTGTGAAGTCAGGGAGGGATCCAGGAGGAGGCAAGCACTGGGTGTTGAAGGAAGGATGGGAGTTGGCAGGTTTAACTGGGTGGAAAGTTGGAAAAGGTGGTGTGGAGATGTAGGCAGGCTCTATGAACTTTTGAAATGTTTGTTGAATGACTTGTGTTTATCAAGCTGCCCTTCGCTTGTCACCTTCTTGTCCTCATCATGATTTCAGTACCTCTGTTTCTGGACCATATCCTGAGGTAGTAGGGCCCAGGGGAAAATATCTTGTGTAATTTGATGACTTTTTAAAGTGTAGCTAATGTAATGAAGGCTGGGGAAGGAATGAGGCAAATAGATAAAATTGAACATTAAAGTGGAGAAATAACTACTCATACAGAGAAGATAGAATTCTTGGAGTATACTGTGTTCAGCCATATGTATTTAGTTGAAAGCTGGCTGAAATGATATTTTTCTGGGAAAATATAAATAATCAGTTTTGGCCCCAGAAGAACTGAAAAGCCCAAATAGACCAATAATCATGAAAACAACCAACTTCAGGTGGCTTCTAATTTCCATCAAAGATTCAGAGAACAGATCATTCCACTGCTATTAAACTGCGCCAACTGTACCAGATCACAGAGAAGGAAAGATTCCAAATTCTCTGTGAAGCCAGCACCACATTAATATCAAAATTTGACAAACAGCCCATAAAAGAGAAAATTACCAAGAAAATCCCACCTTTTATGAATGTTGGTGTAGAGTTTATAAATTAAATAATGACACATAGAATCAATGATTGCATATGAGTATTGGTATAAAATTTATAATTGTAGAAATATGCAGCGTTGTATTTTTAAAATGAATATGTCACAAGAAAGTGGGACTAAATTCCAGAGATATAGATCCAATAAATGAAAAACTATTAATATAAATGAACAAACTCTAGTAAGAAAGATGAAAAATCATATAAATGGCTCCATAGCTACTTAAAAAAATCTAAAAGGCATTTAATAAAATTCAACACATATCCCTGATTGTAATTCTTATTTAATAGTAGATGGACATTGCTGAACACGATTGTGTCAGTGTATGTGTGTAGTCATAAACACATATGAAGGAAGAACAATTGCCATTACCTTAATTCTTTAACCCTACCCTAGAAGTATAAGCCAACACAAATTTTGAAAATATAAATTGTAAACCTAGCACCAGGGTACATGCCTATAATCCCAGCTACTTGGGAAACTGAGGCAGGAGGATTGCAAGTTCAAGGGCAGAGGCAGCCTTTACAACTTAGCAATGCCCTGACTCAAAATAAAAGATATAAACAAGGATCTGGGGTGCAGCTCAGTGGTAGAACACTTGTCTAGCATGCACGAGACCCTGGCTTCATCCTTACCCCCTCTGATCACACACACACAAAAAGGCAAATTTATCAAAATCTGGTAAGAATAATATTGACCACTTAAACAAAAAACAAGTTTCTCAACTGAAAAACCTAGTAGAAATAATAAAAGAAAATATTAAGATGTTGTAAATGCTAAGATGGCTAATAATATGTAATAGAAATGAAAATATGTCACATTTCTATATATAAACATTAGCCTCTTTTAAAATATAATGGAATAAAACATTTACAATGTCAGTAAAAGTGCTAAAAATAACTAGAATGCTGTCTAACCAGAGGCTGTCGGAGCAGCTCTTCTGTCACTGCTGTTTACTTCCAGTTCCTGAGCACTTAGATTAGAGTAATAATACATAGTTGTAAACATCTGTTGAGTGGTGCATCTAGCTCACAGATCAGTAGAACAATGCATATTTTATCTGTGGTGGTATAATAGTAATCATAAACATACAGTAGTGGCCACTGTAGACAGTGCCACACCATTTACCTGAAATCTGACATGATCTGTGTGGGAGAATGCTCCATAGGCATCTGACAAGAGTGCGTTCTGTGCCTGCCAGGTGGGGTGCTCTTACATGTGTATGTCTTAGGTCTAGTTGGTCTATAAAGTTGTTTGAGTCCTGTTTCCTTATTGATCTTCTGTCTGGTTGTTCTAATCATTGAGAGTGAGGAATTGAAATGTTCTCCTGTTGCTGGGTTACCATCTATTTCTCCCTTCAGTTTTGTCCATGATTGCTTCATATATTTGACTATTCTGCTATTGAGTGCATAGTGTTGTTGTTAGGTGCCATTGAGTTGGTCTGACTTATAGTGACTGTATGTACAGCAGACAAAACATCCCCTGACACTGTGCCATACCTGGCACTTTTGTCAGTGCTTCTCTGCTATTCACAGAGTTTTCAATGGTGGATTGTTTTGGGAGTGGATTGCCAGGTCCCTCTCCCTATCCTGCAGCACCTGGTATTCCCAGGCAGTCTCCCACCCAAGGACTAACCAAATCGACCCTACTTAGCCTCTGAGATCAGGTGGGATCGGATGCCAGGGTGCTATGGCTGCAGATGTTTGGTGTGTATATATTTACAATTGTTATATCCACCTGGGGCTGGGATTTAGCTCAGCTGGTAGAGTGCTGCTCTGCAGTCTCTGAGGTCCTGAGTTCGATTCCCAGCACTGCAAAAATGGGAGAAGGGCCTGGCAATCCACTCCCAAGGCAATCCTGAAACAGTCAGCCATTGAAAACCCTATGAGGGTCGCTATGAGTCAGACTCGACTCACGGCACCTAACAACAATATCCACCTGATGAATGTACCCTTCATCTCTTGTGGCAGTTTCTGATTATAAATATAGTTACCCCTGTCCATATATTGTTTTAGTTCATTCAGTGCTGCTGTAGCAACACCTGATACTAGCTACTTTATAATAAGCAAAAATTTCTTTGGCTCATAGTTCTGGAGGCTGAGAAGTCCAAGACTGAGTGGCTATATCTGTTAAAGGACTACTTGCTTTGTCATGATGTGCTGGAAGGCATCACACGGCGAGAGAGGGAGCAAGCAGGAAGGAAAAAAGGGAGGGTGAAATTATTTTATAACAAACCCGCTCTTGCCCCATGTGGTTGCAAAAGCCAGTAATCCCAGCAACTTGGGGGGCGGAGGCAGAAAGATCTTGAGTCCAAGGCCAGAGGCAGCCTATGTAACTTAGTGAGAACCTGTCTCAAGTTAAAAAATAAGAAAGGCCTGGGGTGCAGCACAGTGGTGGAGCACTTGCAAAGTATGCATGAGAACCTGAGTTCAGCCCCCTAGTGTGGTGAAAAATTTTTTTTAAAAATACCCACTCTTGGAATAATTAACCCACTCCCATGATAATGACATTAATCTATTCATGAGGGCAGAGCTCTCAAGATCTAATCAATTCTTAACGGTCTCACCTAACAACACTGTTGCACTAGAGATTAAATTTCTAACACCTGAACTTTGGTGGACACGGTGGAACCATAGCAGTTACTATTTGTTTGGGATACCTTTTTCCATCTTTTTATTTTTGGTCCAGATGTGTCTTAGTAAATCTAAGGTAAGCCTCTTATGGATAGCATATACTTTCATCTTCCTACACCCTTAACCCATAATAACTCATTTAATCCTTGTCATAACCGTATGCAAATAGTGCTATTATTACCTCCATTTTTAGACAGGGAAACAGAGGGATAGGAGTGTTGGGTAACTTATTCTAGATCCAGCAGGGCTGAAAGTTGAACCTCATACTTGATCCTAAGTTCATGCTCCCTGTACCCATCCTACTACATAGTTAAACTGAAGTATGAATCTAGAGAGGGACAGTAGGAGATGGATTATTCAGAAATGACTTTGAGACACTTGTCTAGCTAGCCCCTCGAGGAAAACAATAAAGCTGGGCCCCACCAAAATCTTTGCAGCAATATAAATTCCACAAGTCAAGTTTTTTAGTTAGAAAAGAAGAAAACCCTAACAATACTAGTGGGAAATAGGGGCAAATGTTTGTATGATCCTCAAATGGGAAAAGCTTTTATTAATAAGGCCAAACATCCAGAAGCCATATAGGAGATGGCTTAGATCTTTGAATAAAGAAAAACGTGAAATTTTTGTAGGCAAAAGATGTCATGAATAAAGTCAAAAAGAGACAATTTGTAATACACATGACAAAAATTTAATTGCATTAATTTAGAAAAACCTCTTTAAACTCAGTAAGATAAATTAGAAAGGACATAAACAGTCCACAGAAAAATAAATGCAAAGGCCAATCAATCCAAAAACATGGGAACATGTCTGGCCTTGCTGACAATTAAAGAATTACAAACTAAGGGCTGGGAATAAAGCTCGATGGTAGAACACCATGAGGCACTTGGTTCAAATCCCAGTACTAAAAAAAATACAAACTGAGATGAGTTATCATTTTTCAACTCATATTGGCAAAGTTTAAGAATTTGATAATGCGTGATGTTGAGGGTGGAGTGAAACAGATGCTTTTCTACGTTGCTGGGGTAGTCCGTACTTGTTTACCCTTTTTGCAGGGCAATTTGGCAATACCCATCAGAATTTTAGATCCGCATAATCTAAGACCTAGGGATTTCTTCTGTAGCTAACCTCACAGATGTTTATTGCAGCTTTGTGCATCAAAAGTGAGGAACCAACCTAAAAACTCATCAATGGGATAGATTCACATAAGGCATAAGGGCATCGGTTCAGTGAAACACTATGAGCTATTTAAAAAATGAAAAGATCTGTCTATGCTGGATGCAGAGATATGTGATACATATTCATGAACAAAACGAAGACAGAGTACCAGGAATATGCTCATGGGTGGTTTAAAATAAAGATGTAGGCATAGGTATTGGGCTGAGATTTAGCTCAGTTAATAGCTCTGTGCTCTGTGCTCTCTGAGGCCCTGGGTTTGATCCCCAGCACTGCAAAAATGGGAGAAGGCAATCCACTCTCGAAGCAATCCTGAAAACAATCAGCCATTGAAATCCCTATGAATAGCAGAGAAGCACTAACGTAGTGCCGCACATGGCACAGTGTTTCATTCTGTTGTACATAGGATTGCTATGAGTCTGACCCGACTCCATAACACCTATCAACAACAAAAGGTATAGGAATATATTTATCCATATTTTGGGGAAACTTGAAGAAAACTTAAATAGGAAACTTGACCATGTTTATGTTTGCGAATGAGATAGAAGTTTGGGGTGGCAGGGACAAGTATTCTAGATTTCATTTTCATTGTATATTATGTCAAGTGGTTTCTTTTTTCCATAAGCAAGTTATTTTCAGAATTAAAGAATTTTAAGGAAGAAACCAATTATAAAGGGTAAACGCTAGTAAAAATGCCTCACCCTGAGCTTCAGAGCTTTTTTTTTGTTGTCGCCATTTTATTTTTATATTTTTTTCTGCAGTGCTAGGGATTGAACCCAGGGCTTCCTGTGTGCTAAGCAAGCGCCACACCACACCCTGAGCTCCCTTTCCCAGTTCTTTTCTCAGGGGTCCATTTCTTCTTGCATTGGCAGTTTTAGATCTGGAAGGGACCAAGATCACCTCCCACCTTCCCTTTGTCCATGAGGGAAGTGACACCTAAGAGGCTTCAGCGAGCTCCTCAGGGTTCCTCATCTAGTCTGTCTGCAGATTTTGGGCTCCTGTGACGCTGTTCAGGAAAGGGACGGATGAGCCCTTCATGTGCATTATAAAATCCTCATCCTTGGACTCTTCTGCCTTTTCCCAGCATACCCCTGTGCATCCACGTGGGGAACTTAGGACAATGCAGATTCCTGGGCACCTTCCGGGACATTAGATACAGCGGGCCAGGGTAGAGCCCTTCAAGCCCCCTGAGATGTTTCTCAAGGGGGAGATGGCTATGGCCCCTGGGACCCCCCCTCAGCTAGCCCTGTTGGCTTATAGCCTGAAGTCCCAGCACCACTGAGGGAAAGTGAGGCAAATGACAGAGTCAGATCAGCTTGGACTCCAAGCACGATGCTCCATCCTTTGTCCTCCTCCTGCCCCCACTCGTTGGGGCCTCTGTCCAGCTAGGATGAGTGATAGCTCCCGACTCACTCAGGCTAGGGCAGGCACTAGCTGGCCTGGATTTGGAGGGCAGAGCAGCCTAGGGGTCCGGAGTGCCTCTGAGGTACCCCCTCCCCACCAGAGACCCCTGAGCTGTCCCTGTGGGAAGATGCTGGCGAGCGTGTTGGGCCTGGGAGGGGCCTGGCCTGCTTGCACTTAGGGAGGAACTAGCTGCTCAGAGGCCGGAGAGGACTGGGATCTGCTCCCACCTACCCTGAGAGCATTCCATTGTCTCTGTACCACAGAGCCTCAGAAGAGCCAGCTTTGTGGTGAGGAAACGACGGGACCCTGCTGGGTCACCTGGAGGCACCTTTTCCTGGGGACCAGGCAAGAGGAGGAAGGCCTGGGAACAGCCCGTCACCCTGAGCCCTCATCCCCACCTGCTGCTCCAGGTAAGTGCCAAAGCCCTGGCACCAGCTCCTTCCTCAGCCTGGGAAGTGTGGCTTCTGGCTCGCCCATGGCCCGTGGCTCTGCAGTCAGCATGTGGGAAAAGACCCTCTCTGAATTCTCTTAAACTCACCACCTGACTAGAGGGGCTTCAGGGCCAGGCCCACTCTGCACAGGGCACCATCCCAAGTGACCCTGGCTCCTAAGGCCTGCAAAATGGTGGAGATGGGCTTTGGTTTGGATGCCCTCTGCCCCATGGCACCACCCCAGGCTGAGTTCCTACGTGGGGCTGCTGCTGGTTCTTGCCCAGCTGCCCCGGCATGGTGCAGGCCCAGGGCATCACCACACACTGCTCTTCAGAGAGCTCCCTGACTCCTGACACTTCTGCCTTGGGAAAGGATTCAGGCAGATGGTACCTTCGTAAACTGTTGAAGCTGGAAGGGATCTTAGTGATATAATCCACCCATAATCCCTCTTTACTCCTCAAGCATTACTTATATCAGTAGCGTAGCTCCAAATATTGTCGTTGGAGAATTCAGGTGTAATCTCATTAAAATGGCACAGGAAGCCTTTGGCTTCAGATGGCCCTTCCCAGGTTCAGCCACTTCCTCCCTGCCTGGCTTCAGCTCAGCCTAAACCCCAGGCTCCTTTCCTTTCCTGTCACCTACCTGGTCATCTCTAGCAACTCATACCCCTTTGCAGAAGTCACCCAGCATCCCAAGTTGGAAGCCAGGTTGGCACCTAAGTGAGGCTTTCTGCCCCATTTAAGTAAGTAATTATGTTAATGAATAAATCTTCGAGAAAGGATTAGATAGTCCAGGAGACTTACTAGGGAAAGCTGTAACTGGGATAAGATTTCTTCCTCTCTTATATGAAAGAAGTTATCCTGTATGAGCCATTGGCCAAGAATATTATATTGTTGCTGTTACCAATACAAGTCATCTTAGGTATAGTTCCTTTCTGTGCTTGTCGATGTTCATGTCTCCCTTGCAGTTTTCTGGTCATTTCATAGGAGAGTCCTTCAGGGCAAGCAGCCTTGGCCTTAGGCAATACTTGCTTCTGTCCCCCAGGCATCCTCACTGCCTAGTCCTGTGCCAGACTCCACATCCTCCCCTCCTCTCTAGATGGCTGTGAGGAGCAGCATTGGCTAGTGTGGAAACCTTGGGTCTGGAGCCCGAGGGGCTCACATCCTAGTTCTACCACACACTAGCTTTGCCATCTTCACGTACCTCAGTCCCTTTATCTATAGAATGGGAGTAACAATAGAACACTAGGGTCACAGTGAGGATTAAATACGTTAATATCTATAAAGTGCTTGAAACAATATCTGTCATCCAGTAAGTGATTAACACAGTAGCTCTGATCATCACAAAACCGTATTCTCTCCCAGTCTGATTAACTCCTCTAAAGCACAGAGTAGTCATCACATTCCTCTGCTCTACAATCAGCCATGGCTCCCCATGGCCCATCTAATGACTGTGCCCTAACCTGTTCTGTAAGGGACTGGTATTCTTTCTCTTGTAATTGTAAGAAATCAGTAATGCTTACTGAGATTGTTTCTACCGTCAAGGTGTGTGAATTGCATTCCTAAAGGAATAGGAGCACGGACACCTGCACCCGCACAGCTGTGGGTCTGATGCTGCCATGAACAGGGTTAAGGGTACTGGGTCTGCTGAGTAAGGGAGCTTGACTTGCTCTACATCTGGTAGGACTGCGAATGCAGTGAGCCCTAGTCTCACCTCCAGCCCTGTCCACACTGGAGTGAGGACAGGACAACTGGCCATTGCCCAGAACAGCAGGGACTGCAGCATTCTGCCAAGTTCAGGCCAGGTGGCAGATGTGAAGTCATTGTCCTCATTCACCGCTGGGAGATGGCCAGAACCATGGCTCCTGTAGCTCCAGTGGGGAGCCCAAGGCTGATGGAGGCCACTCACAATCAGCACCCTGGACAGAGAACACAGCAAGCTCCACCCTTTCATCCTAGCTGCTTCCCCAGAAGAGAGGCTAAGCACCAGGAACGAAGGGGTACTGCGCAGAGTAGGGAAGACCTGCATTTAAAACCAGGCTCCTCTTTTGGCCAGGAGACCTTGGCCATGCCTGTGAACTTCCCTGAGTCTTTCTATTCCCATCTATGAAATGGAGAGGATAATTCTCACTTCATAGGGCCAGTGTGAGGCTGCAGTGAAACACCCAGCACCCTTGCCCAGGGCCCACAGGGGCTGGGGTCAGTAGTCTGCACTCTTCTGATCAGAACACAGGACGTCACTGCAGGTGCGAGTCTGCACATCTCTCGCTTTCCCTTGACGCAGTTGGCCTTGCTTGGCCCCCACTCGCAGATGCCAGTAAGCAGTGGCGGCTTTGACAGGAGAGGGAGGAGGAACAGCCCAAGTCTTCCAGATTCCTGGCAGGGGGAGAAGTGCAGGAGGGAAGCAGCGCACTTCTGTCTGAGATTTTTCCACCAGGAGGCTCGGGTGCTGCCAAGCCCCAGAAGCCAGGAGCGAGGTGCCAGAGCAGGAGCAAACCAGACCCTGCTGGTTCTCCCAGGGCGCCATTTCCCTCTTTCCTTACTCAACAAATAAGTGAGTTTTCTGGGGTTCCAGGCACGGGGTGAGGCACTGCATGGTCAGCAGCAAGGAAAACACATACAGTTCTGCACTCATGGCCTTTGTTCTCCTGGTGGAGGGCACAGACAACAAGCAGCATAAACTCTGGATGAAATGTGTTAGAAGGAGAAAAAGGTAATAGAAAAAAAAAAAGCAAACAGAGAAAGAAAAGGGGCCTTTGGTGTGCATAAGAGCTACGCCATTAAATGGGGTTGTCTGGACAAACCTTACAAAAAGTGTGACGCTTGAGATGCAAACTGCTCCCCTTGGGAATTCGTGACAGCCCTCAGGACTCAGAATCAAGGCCAAATGACTTTAATGAGGCCCTAAGACAGGAGCAAGACCTGGAAGCCCTTCCCGTCCCAGCCCAGGCAATGCCATGCCCTTTCTCCAAACCTTCTGTAGCTCCCCACTGCCCCCATGACTAAGTGCAGCTCATTCAGCTGGACTTGGGGCCTCACAGTCTGGCCCCAGCTTTACTGTAAGCTAACCAGACCCTTGGAACTACACCTCTACACCCAAGCTAGGCTGCCTGTCCCCTCTGGGATGTTCAATTCCCTGCTTCCCTCTTCTGTTCATTTATCCCCTCTACACCAGATGGATTGACACAGTGTCTGCAACAATGGGCTTAAACATAAATAAGATTGTTTGCCTGGCACAGAATCGGCAAGTGTTTCGATCTGCTGTACATAGGGTCGCTATGAGTCGGACTCGACTCGACGGCACCTAACAACAACAACAACAACAACCCAGATTGCACCTTTTCCCCTTGGTTGTGTCAGTGTAGGCTCTGACCTGCCCTCCAAATGCCACCTCCCAGAGGCCCCCGGCCCCAGCTGTGGGCTCTGAGCCCTGCAACCCAAGTGCATACCTTTCTGGTCACATGGCTCTTCCCCTGTCTCAGGTTTAAGCTGGTTACCTGCTTGATCTGTCCATCTGGCTGGAAGTGCCCTGGCAGGTCTAGGCTCTTTCACCCTGGCAGCTGTCAGGCTCAGTAAACACTGGCTAAACTGTGTCCACGCGCAAAGGCCCCCATGTTGCTGGGACAAGCCAAGGGAGTCTTTGGCTCATTCAGACAACAGGCAGAAGGGGGAGACGAGCAGGAAAGGAGGGAAAGGAAGGGAGAACATGGAAGGGAGAACAAAATCACCATATTCCTGTCACAGACAGAAGAATGGGTCCGTATTTTTCCCAAGAAATAGCTACTACTCCCTTCAGCATCTCAGACCAGTGCCTGCTTACATCTGACTAGAATACCTCTTGCTGCAGTGGGAGCTCATTTTCCCTGGCTCCATCCCCTGAGTCAGAGTGGCTTTCCTGATTCCCCACCCAGGGGGCAGGAGCAAGGCCAGATTGAGTCTAGTTTAGCTGAGGAGGGCATTGACCCCCAGAGCCACATAGAGACCCAGAGCCACATGGGAAGGTAACATGTGGGGGCCACCACAAGTCCCAGAGGTCGTGCCAGCCATAGCCCATCAGCCACTCAGCTCAGCCTCCCTTCAGGGCTGACCCTCAGCACGAGCAAGTCTGGAACTAGAGAGCTCCCCTGCAGCAGCACATGAGCCTCTGGCCCCCACGGGCCCTGTGAGGCCACATGGCCAGACCTGTAGCCTCTACCAGCTGGCTCCCACCCACTGCTGGGGCAGCTGCTCTCAGAGAGCCCCTGAGGCGGTCAGCATGGCTCCTGCCCTATTTAAGCAGATGGGCCCAGGGCCCAGGGCTGGGCTTAAGCCTGGCCTCCCTCATGTATCTCTAGGGGTGGGGGAATTTCCATCTAGGGACCTAAACTCCCCCTGGGGAAGCCTGAGCACAGTCTGGGCCCATGCCTTGTCCTGCCTCTCCCCGCTTCTTATCAGCTTTTGAGCCAGCCATGCCATCCTGCACATGCTTGGAGACTGCTATGATTCTGTGGCTCAGATCCCACGCAGCAATAGTGATTCCTGTCCTGGGATTGTTGTGAGGGTTAAAATGCCTGTGTGTGCAGAGTCTTAGCAGAGCACCTGGCAATTAGGAAGCCATCAGTTCATGGAAGCTAACCCATCCATCTTCACAGAGCCGCTTTGGCTGGTGGTTCCTCCAGGCAGCCTTCCTGGGTGCACCAGGCCTGAAGCAGGTGCTCCCCCTCTGTGCTCCCTGCACCCTGTGGCCCCTCATGTCTCTCTAGGGGTCTGTGTGCCCACTACAAGTTAGTGTCCCAACCATAGGCTCCCTGGGTACAGGAGCAGTCCGGACCCTAATTGGCTAAATCAAAGGTGTTATGAATGACAGGTGGGCAGCTGGGTAGCCCCTGAGAAGGAGAGAATTAGGCTGAGCCTGCCAGGGCTGACTTCCAGGGCCAGTCCTAGAGGATCAGACTGCCTACTCTGGGGCCTGGGGTCAGCTGAGGGGCTGCAGAGGAACCTCTGCCTGCGGTCACAGGATGATTCTCAAAGCATGGCCCGTGGTCCAGCAGTACTGGCATCACCCAGGGACTTGTTAGAGATGTGCACTCTCAGGTCCATCCCAGACCTGTTGCCTTGGAATCTGGGGTACAGCCCAGCTAACTGAGTGTAATGGATCTTCCAGTCTGAGGTGCACTGCTCTCATGCTTCCAGGACACTCGGATTCATTCTCCCTCAAGCCAGCCCAGAAGGGGAGAAGAACAGAGGCTGGGCTCCAGGGGTAAGGGGGCTCTGCTAAAGGATTTCTTTATTCACTTTTTTATTAGTAATCTTTTAGGGCATGACTTAATGAGTTTCATTATGACATTTCCATATATGCATATTATTATACCTTACTCATATTCACCTCCCCAATTACCCTCTCCTGACTCCCCTCCCCCACCCCCTTCTGCTCCACCAATGGTCCCCATTCTGCTTGCATGTATTGTTTGTGTGTGTGAATGTGTGTATGTATACATATCACATGTTGTTCATACAGATTTTGCCTTTGAGTGTAAAACGTGATGTTTCTTTGCTTCCCCCATTACCTTTTCTTATTGCCCCCTCTCCCTCTTTTTAGTCCCTTTCCCCTACATAGTCCCATTCTTCTTTCATGACCTACATATTAAAATATTGACTATATATGGAAATCTAGCATCCATATATGAGAGAAAATGTGATGTTTGTCTTTCTGAGTCTGGTTTATTTAAAAAGTCTGGTTATATAAAACGATGATCTCTAGTTCCATCCATTTTCCAGAAAATGCCATAATTTCATCTTTCCTTATAGCTGAATAAAACTCTATGGTATATATATATACCACATTTTCCTTACCCACTCATCTGTTGAGGGACACTTAGGTTAATCCCATATCTTGGCTACTGTGAATAATGCCACAATATGCGTGGATGAACAGGTATCTCTAAGGTATGTTGACTTATATTCCTTCATATATACACCCAAGAGTAGTATAGACTCCATATTCACTGATTTCCACAGTGGCTGCACCAACCTGCATTCCTACCAGCAGTGTACAAGGGTTCCTTTCTCCCTCTATCTGCACCAGCATTTGTTGCTCCTCATTCTGACTGGGATAAGATGAAACCTCAATGAAGTTTTGACTTGCATTTCCCTGATGGCTAAGGATGTGGACATCTTTTTGATATTTTTATTGACCACTTGCACTTCTTCTTTTGAGAACTGCCCAATTCATTTGTAGAGTTTTGATTGGATAATTAGCTTTTTTGGTGTTTCATTTTTTTGGGCTCTTTACATATTGTAGATATTAATCTGGTGTTTGATGTATAGCTGGCAAAGATTTTCCCCAATTCTGCAGGCTGTCTCTTCACTCTGTTAATTGTCTCCTTTGCTGTGCAAAAGCTTTTTAATTTCATGCAATCCCATTTGTCAATTCTTGCTGTTATTTCCTGTGCTATTGGGATCCTTTTAGAAAGTCCTTGCCTATGCCTATGTCTTGAAGTGTTTCCCATGTTTTCCTCTAGCAATTCCAGTTCTTACACTAAGGACTTTGATCCATTGTGAGCTGATTTTTGTACAGAGTAAGAAGGAGGGATCTAATTTCAGTCTCTACACGAGAATATGCCTGCAGCTGTACCACTGTGGCATCCAATCCCATCAGATCTCAGAAGCTAAGCAGGGTCATACCTGGTTAGTACTTAGATGGGAGACTACCTGGGAACATCAGGTGCTGTAAGCTTGGGAGAAGGACCCAGAAACCCATTCCCAAAAAAGAATCAGCCATTGAAAACTCTATAAATAGCAGAGAAGCACTGCTAATAGTGTTTTGCCTGTTGTAGGTAGGGTCACTATAATTCAGACACTGACTCTATGGCACCTAACAACAACACACAAGAATCAAGAATATCCAGTTCTTTTAGCACCATTTTTTGAAGAGTCTGTCTTTTCTCCAAATTTTATTTTTGGCACCTTTGTCAAAAACAAGTGGCTGTAGCTGCATGGGTTTATTTCTGAGTCCTCTATTCTATTCCATTGGTCTACCTGTCTTGTTTGTGCCGGTACTGTGCTGTTTTTGTTACGCTGACTCTGCAATATAATTTGAAATCAGGTATCATAATACCTCCTGCATTGCTCTTTCTGCTCAGGACTGCTTTGGTGATTTGGTATCTTTTGTGCTTCCATGTGAATTTTAGGATTGTTTTTTCTGTTTCTGTGAAGAATGTCATTGGAATTTGATGGAGATTGCATTGCCTGTGTAGATTTCTTTTGGTAATATAGCCAGGTTCCCAATATGAATTCTTCCAATCCATGAGCATGGGAGGTCTTTCCATCTTCAAGTGTCTTCTTTAATTTCTTTTAAAGTTTTGTTGTTTTTGTTTGGTTGGTTTGGTTTGGTCTTTTTTGAAGTGCCTGTGAATGAGATTGTTTTCCTAATTTCTTTCTCAGCCTGGTCATTATTGCTATATAGAAAAGCTACTGGTTTTTGTATGTCGATTTTGTATCTTGCTACTTTACTACTTTGCTGAAACTGTCAGCTCCAAGAGATTTCTGGT